>JARKIC010002407.1:0-63318 GCA_029378375.1 Mycena olivaceomarginata
TTGTCTGACAAACAACTATTGTAGGTTTTCTGTTACCTGCCTTCCCACCTGCGGGGCACATGCCTCAGAGGCACCTGGAAACCAGGTGCGTCGGCTTTTGCCCCTGGTGTTAAGAAGCTAGAGAGAGCTTATTAGGATTGAGAACACGGCACCGCACTACAGTAGCCTTGGAAGGCTTATTACTTGGGATTTGGAGAACACGGCACCTTGTTAGGATTGGGATTGTTGGCTCAAGCTTCTAAAGCTTTTAAACTCGATTTGTTGGCTTAGGCACTCGTTTGGCATTGCTCAAAGAGGTCTAATACTCTAAATCAACCTTGCACTTCGGACTAGACCTCTTAAAACAGGCTTGTTCCTCGCAACCTCTGTTGGATTATCTGTGCTCCTTGAACCTTCTTAAAGCATTCAAAAGACCCGTACTCGGCGGCACAGTCTAAACCATTCAAGGGGAAAGTAGTTAGGATTTGGTTAGTAGTTGCATTTTTGCCTTAATCAAGCAACTCGCATTCTGCTCGTTGGGTCTTGATTAAACTAGTACTGCTGTTGTAGACACCGAGCAAGCATTTCACCGGCCTACAAATAGGCAGTGGTGAAAGATAACAGAATAGCCCTTTTGGGGTAAGATAAGATTTGACGCTGGCTTTTACAAAACCCCGCCCTGTCCAGAGGCGTACATTTTGCAAAAGCCCTACTGCATGTAGTGTCTGTGTCAGCCGTGGTGTGTCTGGGGACTAAGATCCGTCTGTATGGGTTCCTAGTCCCTAACGTCTTCTATATCCCATGGCGCAGACTACCCTGAGTGTGGCTTTAGAATCCGTGGCCGGGTTTCAACTGTGAGAAGGTCACGTGGTGGCATCATGAGAGTCCTGTGCTGCTAAGACATATCTGTATTCATATGGACGTGTCACGTGAAAAAGTAGAACCCGGGCAATTCATGACAAAACAGACCATTCAGCAGCTGACGCTCTTGAAGCATGGCTTGCATCCCTATAAAAAAATGACCTGATTGGACATCATTCCAGGCAGCGTGAAGCGGCAAAAGCAGGGCAAAATTTGGAAGGTGAATGTTAGTGGGCCCGAGCAGCGTGCTAGACCATTACACCAAAAGGAAGATAATTGTTTAGATGGTGGTAATCAATTCCGCAGCTATATAAGGACATCGGCATTGTTGTAAACTGGCAGGTTTTCACCCTTCCCCTGACTGAAGGCTTGTATCCCTTCCCAGGTTGCCGATGCTACCGGGGTCTGTGTGGGTATCTCCAGAGGTTCCAGGCCTTATACATCATTCCCAAGGTTGCCATCCTAATGGGTGCCACCGGGCGGATTCGAACTGTGTTCCTTGCCAACACTTATCTAATCAATTAATGTAAGTGGGCCCAAGCCGTGTGCTAGACCATTACACCAAAAGGAAGGTAATTGATTAGATGGTGATAATCAATTCTGCGGCTATATAAGGACATTGGCATTGTCGTAAACTGGCAGGTTTACAGTGAAGAATTTGCACAAATGTGTCTTGATTATTGTCTGCACCTGGTAGGATAATGTTTTCCCTCTCATGCTTTGCACTCATATTGTTGTATAGCAACCTCTGTTGATGATGAGAGACTGTTCTCCTTCTCAGGAGGTACTGTTTCAAAGCTGCGCAATCAACTGTCCAAGGATTCTGCACATGCTGCTGTTATGGTTGGTCAATAGGCAGGCAACCCAGATGTTATTGAAGCCAAGGAGTTTGAAGCCCAACTCATTGAGGGCTGGTCACAGAAAAAGAAGAGGAAAGCTGATGTTCCAGCCGAGGGGGCAGTTTGCACTGAAGGTCATTGTAATTGCTGATGATGGTGTTGATTAGATGATTTACTTGTGAATAATTCATAAATAGTGAATATTTTAAGTCGTTGATCTGAATAGTTGATATTTGCAAATATTCGTGAGTTTTGCTTACTAAGCAACGAATAATTGCCATCAATACTCGTACAAATGTGATCAGTTTCAAGGTTTCGGTGAATATTCATATTTGCGAATATATATTCATGGTATTCTCTAAGTATACCTATTCCAGGTTAAGGTATAGAAAAATGTGAAGTTAATAACATGGTGCCTGCAGTCTATAATTGCCTAGATGCTAGGCCCCCTATGAATGACCAACACCTAGAGTCTAGAGGCCCCCAAAATCAGCCAGATTCTTGGCTAAAGCCTAGACTCTAGGGCAGAAATAATATTTTTCTGAGCTAGGAATAATATTAGCCTATCATATATTTTGAAGGTAAAGGAATGTACATTTCAGATAGATTCTTACCCAGGATGCCTGGCAGTGGCTAGATAGAATATTATTTGCCCTAGATGCTAGGGGTTGGCTGATCATCTATATGCAAAATAATATTACACTCCCTAGGTCTTTGCATTTGGCTGATCAAATGAATAATATTTTAGCACCTAGGTCCTTGGACTTGGTTGCTTAGAAGAATATTATATGCCCTACACCATAGGACAGGGTCCATCAGCCTTCCAGTGGGAATAATATTATTTTGCCTAGCTGCCTAGGTTTGGCTGAGTCCTGACCCACCAAAATAATATTCCACAGCCTAGATGCCTGGGTGGGGCTGCAGAGTGCAAGAATATTATTTGCCCTACATAGTTGGGCTTGGCTGATTGCTGTTTCAATGGCTATAATATCATTTCATCTAGTTGCCTGGGTTCAGCTGATCTACAAAAATAATATTCTACAGCCTAGATGCTGGGGTTGCGCCATACAGTGCAGGAATATTATTTACCCCACATACCTGGGCCTGGCTGATCAGTTTTTCAGCAGCTGTAATATTATTTCACCTAGCTGTTTGATTTCAGCTGATCCACAGGAATAATATTTTATGCCCTACATAGCAGGCCTTGGCCTATCGGGCTTTCAGTGGGGATAATATTATTTTAGCTAGCTACTTGGGCTTGGCTGATCCATAGAAATAATATTATACAGCCTAAGAGCCTGAGGTTGGCCACACAGTGCAAGAATAGGGTTGTTCACAGTAGCCCTTTTTCACTCCCTTTTTCACGCCCTTTTTCGCCCTTTTTGTCATTCTCTCTGTTTTTTGCCTGGTTTTTTTTTCCCTTTTTCAATTAGAAGTGCAAAAAGGGTAGAAGACCGAAAAAAACGGGGTCATACACGCAATTCTGGAAGAAATGGAAAAAAAAAGGGCGTGAAAAAGGGTGCGAAAAGGGGCTACTGTGAACACCCGGGGCTGGGTCTCTCTTTTTCCACCCTTTTTCGCTTCCTTTTTGTCTCTTTTTGTCTATTTCATGCACTCTGGGTGCTCCTATCATTCCTCAAAGGTGATACACCACCTCAAATGTTCAAAAAGGACTAGGGTGATTTTTTCTGGATTTTATAGCACACTATCTGCCAAACATAAAAAAGGGCACAAAAAGGGCACAAAAAGGAACACAAAAGGAGCGCAAAAAAGGCGTAAAAAGGGTGCAAAAAGGGCAACTGTGAACAACCCTAATATTATTCATCCTACATAATTAGGGGACTTCACAGTAGGGAATATTTCCTGTTTGTGATTAAATTGATTTATATAATGGGATGAATAAAATTATTGTTTTTGGAATAAATCTATAATCACCCCATTTGGATTTCCACCATATATTTTCATTAATTGTTTCCACGCACCGATGTGGTGTCTTCATGGCTTCACCTCTGGCTTGACCTTGACAGATTTCGGCTCTTTGGCAGATTTCAGGTCCTTGGAAGGCCTCGGCTCCTTGGTGTTCATGTTGGTGGATGTGTTGTTCTTTGTGTTAGTCTTCAGAGCCTTGGGCTTGTTTTTTGAACCCTTGGGCCTCCCCTGAGAATGCTTTTTGGGCAGAGTGGCAGCAGCCTTCTTCATTTCCACCAAATGAGCCTCGAGTTGGTTGATTGTCTCGCCCTCGGGAGACTTGGGCTTCACTCCAGAAAATGTGATGTCTGGGTGCTCCTGAAGATGCTCCTGATACTATTAGTATATGAACAAAAATAAGATTGCTTGAAATTGTACCTGATATCCAACAAATATGTAGCACTGGAACTTCAACCTGTATGGGAAGTACAAGAAACAATTCCAGGCCATCCAATATTCCCCATTTCAGCCACAATTTAGGAGTGACTAATATTGCCGCCTGATACTCAATGTATCAGTGTTGATTTACGTGCATCCGGAGATGCCGTAAACCTGGATCAGCGCGACTGATGCTATCACCTGATTCTTCCCGTATCAGGTCCGCGGCTGATACTGCCGCTGATACAGGCTTTACGGCATCTTCGGATGCATGTAAATCAACACTGATATGTTGAGTATCAGTCGCAATATTAGTCACTCCTAAATTGCGGCTGAAATGGGGAATATCAGATTGCCTGGAATTGTTTCTTGTACTTCCCATACAGGTTGCAGTTCCATTGCTACATATTTGTTGGATATCAGGTACAATTTCAAGCAATCTTATTTTTGTTCATATACTAATGGTATCAGGAGCATCTTCAGGAGCATGAAGACATCACATTTTCCGGAGTGCTTTCTTCCCATGGGCGGCGATGGTCAAGTGGTCCCAGGTGGCTTACTCAAGCGCACATACAGATATATTCAGAAAAAATGTTTATTCCACAAACAAGATTAAATCTTGTTTGTGGAATATCTTTATTTTGGAAGAATAATCAAAATTATTCTATTTGGCACCCCAGGAGCTGCTTATGAATGTAGCACCCTTGCTATCTTGAGTAAAATCCCGGATACCAAATTTGGGCAAAGGCCAGTGGTCCAGGACCAGAGAAACACAGAGTTTCTGATGTAAATGCCTGTAAAGCTCATGAAAAAAAATGGACTTGGTTTGCACTTTAACTCAAGCTCCAAGACATATAGTCAAATATTTTGAGCATGCTTCTGGGAGGGTATGAACCTTCCGCGTGTACCTCAAAGTGGAAGCAAGTGATCTGCACTATCACAAAATATTCCCTTCAATTTCTCCTATACCCTGCAGGGACCGCATTCCCCAGATATTTTGTATGACAATAGCAGGGGAACAACTATGTCCCCCTGGTTTTCTTGTAGGAAGCGGGGCAGAAATGAGATTGTAATTGGAGACTTTTCCAGATCAGAGTCTATGATACTATGCGGCACCATTCACTTTCCAGCAAATTGCCTGGAATGGAAAGGGGTGTCCAATTTATAAGCAGCACCCGGGGTGCCAAATAGAATCACCCAAATAACTGTTCCATCGGTTGAATATTTATGTTCACAAATGAGAAAATGTGTCCTAGTGAGAGGCGGGCAAAGCTTGCCTGTCTGGAGGAGCTCAGGTTGCAGACAACCTGTCTTCTCGAGGAGCAGGAGTTGCTCTGGATGCAGCTGGGGCTGGCAGAGGAGGAGGACAAGGCCAAGAAGTTCCAGCTGCCGACTCCAGAGGAGAATGAGGGAGAGGACAGGGCAGATGAGGCAAACAACGAGGCCAATTCTGACTGAGAGGCAGAGCAATGTGCGTGGCAGTGCACCACTTCAAGCCTTACTAACCATTCTACAGCATGTGATGTCTGCTGGCAGAAGGGAATCCCTTGCATGATTCCCAGCCATGGAAAGGCCCAGGCTTGCAATGAGTGCGTGCACCACAAATGCATGTGCTCACTTGTCAAACTCGCACCGTGCAGCAAGAGGTTGGCCCCCACATCAACTCTGATGACTCATGAGCAGCACACGCTGCTGATCACCGAACTCATCTGATCCGCCCATTTTTGACAGATGTGGCTATGCTCTCAGCTTGTTCAACCCTTCCTCACGGATCCTGTTGCGTCTCCACAACTGTTGATACCCGTTCCTTGGGTTCCTTGTCTCCACCACAACAGCCACACCCTGCCCTGCACCTTGTTTTAATTATTTTCCATTCCTCTGCCTTCACCGCAATGTATGATTCATTTGACATTTGGTACACTATTACACCTTTTTCATATTTTATTTCACTTCCAGTTCATTATCCATTCCTGTGCTCTCATACATATAAAACCATCATAGATTGCACAATAAAAATAACACTGTTTTGCTCCACGTTCGTCTCAACTTTGTCTTAGATTTCATATGCCACTGTTATAGTCCTTTGTCGTCCATGTTCACCCTCATCCTTGCTCTCACCTCATCAATAAGCCAGTAATTGGGCCATAGTTGGATACACGTAATTTTGCGTGTTTCTGGTTGTGCTCATTGCTGAAACTGTTGTTTCTACACAACAGTACTGGTTCCTGGTAGCTGTTGGGCGAACCACAGAGAAATGGGTGAACATTCTAAGGAATTAGAACATCCATTGGCTAGTCTCACCCTGAAAACAGTAAGGGAACGTGCAGCCAAGTAACAAGTCAAGGAACTTTGTTTGACTTGTTTCCAACATCCAATTAAACAATGGAAACAGGTCAAAGGAACGGGAGTTGGGCAATGTATGGTGTTGTGTTGAGACGGTAAGGGGACACATTGGGTCACGAGTGTTTTGGTTGCTAGAGTTGCTGATTTCCATTGAATGCAGATACACCGAAACAGGTGGTTGGCTATTCCGAGGACCCAGATCACAACCCCAAAGGTGTTCTAAGGTTCTTTCTCAAGAACCCTTTCTGGGAAACACCACAGCAACGGGTATCTACCAAAACCTACAAAGGAGTATTATCAAGTTCCGGACTTGTAACAGTGGGGAGAGTTGAGTTGAAGCAGAAACAGGTCGAACGAGTGCAGTGCCAATCTATCAGTGATCGACACACCCTCTGAATAACACAGGGTGCTGTTGACGGGTTCCTGCCTCGTAATTGGCAAGGGAACATGGTGTGCTCGCAGTTGGGAACCAATGGGAGGTGACGCTCGGAAGAACAACCGATGGAAACACGGTTAAAGAGGCAGATAAACGGACATTTGACTCATTGGGATTGTGTTTTGGACTTTGTAATTGTGTCTTGGCGGTTGTATAAGTATCCGGAGGTGTTTCTACGATGGACACAGCATCTTCCCCCAAACTAGTAGGCTATACGCTTGCACATTGGGTTGATCTGGGATCCTCGGCAAACGCACTCTCATAAAATAGCATTATTAGTCGAAATCTTATTTGTTTCTGAATCATATATTATTCCGGAAACACACTTGGGCTCTTCCTGGAAACTGTCTGAACTCTGAGAATCTGTTGGATCTGGGACTCTGCTGAAAGAAATGTTATTGTTGTTGTTTGCGGAGCGGGTTTCAGAAAGTAGTGTCAAGGGAAAACTTTGGAAACGTGACTGCTGGCGTTGCTCAGAAAGTACCTCTTTAGGGAAAGCTCTGTGAACGTTCTTGGCCTATAAACTAGGGGCCTTACTTGAGTCTACGGGACTACTTTAAACTTGTTTCTCTGTCACTTGGACACACACACACACACACACTGCGAAGCTATAAATCTACCTTGTTTGGAAACAATGTTTCCACTGTGTCTAGAAACACGTTTTACGCAGTTTGCTCTTCCATCTCTTTGAGATACGAAACCTCTCCCTACAACCTTTACAAGACCCTGTACTAGGGGCTGTAACTCGTCGGGATCTTTGGAAACGTGCATATATTGCCGTTTGATTTGTTTGTTGGTTGTTGGAACAGTCTCTGGACTGTTTCTGTGCCGCTCTCGAGTCAAGTGGGGTTATTTGTGTGTTTCTTATATAGGTTCTGAGCACATCAATCATCTGGAGCCCACCACGAGGGAAGGTTCTGATCTCGTTTCGAGATAAGATTGAGCATTCTGCTGTAAAACTTGTTTGGAAACTCTTCCAAACCATGTTTCTGTTGGGTCGTCACCATTCCTCCTAGACGAGGCTCTGGTACTGAACCAGACACATCACCTTCGGGTTTTCCTGCTCTACTTCGTGGAGAAGGAGGACTTCGTAGCGGACAATTCAGTAATCCCGCTCCGGCATCGCGTAGCACTGCGACTTCCCATCGAGCGAGGGATACACTAGTTGCTCCTTTACAAACTTTCATGCATCGGAAACCACTGAGCGTATCTGGTTCTCCTAGTCGAGGTCGTGGACGTAGTGTTTCTACTCGGGTGAACGCGATAGCTTCTGGTTCTGTTTCTTTGCCTAACACGCAAAACGAACCGAGTGATCTCGGAAACCCAGTTGAGACGGAAACAACACCGAACTCTTCTTCTGATCCAATAACGACTATGCCTACTGTTCAGGGCTTTAAAAACTCTGTGAATCTGTTGGAACTGGGACTCTGTTGAAAGAAACATTATTGTTGTTGTTTGCAGAGCGGGTTTCAGAAAGTACCGTCTAGGGAAAACCTTGGAAACGTTGAACGATGAGCTTCGAACTAAACCCAAACAACCCACTTATCACCCAAATACAACCCAAGTCTTTCCGGAATAAGCAGTGAGGCCTACGGAAATAAGACTAGGATCGGAAATAGGCCGATCAGCGAGCGCAAGAGCCAAGATTCAGACGAGTGGTAGT
Source organism: Mycena olivaceomarginata (assembly GCA_029378375.1). Taxonomy (NCBI): domain Eukaryota; kingdom Fungi; phylum Basidiomycota; class Agaricomycetes; order Agaricales; family Mycenaceae; genus Mycena; species Mycena olivaceomarginata. The sequence continues at coordinate 8,468 of JARKIC010002407.1, forward strand.
CCCTTTACAGGTCCTAACAAGGTTGAAGGGAAGGTATTTGTTTCCCTTAGGAAGATGAACCTTCACTACAAGATATCACCAGGAATTGGCCTGAGCGATAATTGAGCGGTGGAAATAAGATGGTTTTAAAAGCTTCGCAGTTTATGAGACAGCAAGTGTTGAGAGTGGTGGTGGTGGTGGTGTCGTCCAACAACGTGCAGGAGACCTCTGATAGGTCGACGATATAACAATTCCAAACGAGAGAAACCCCGTAGCTTATTTCCCAAGTGCCGATGACGATAGCTGATAACGATGACGGTAGCTGATTACAAAACACAATTCAATTCCCAGATGATAGATAGCCTCAATCACGTCCAAGACGTTTCCGATACCCTATTCCTTATTCCAACTTAAGGTTTCCCGATGTTAAAGTCCAACAACAATACACACTGAGCCAACCCCAGAAATAGCCCAATCGCAAGCATTCAGCCTACTAATACACGGGTGATTCTGTACCCTACTCGAGATAATGTCCTGACTACTTATACGAAACCCAAAAATCATATACAAGTCCAAGAATGAAATAGAAATTAGTAAAATTGTGATACCGAGTCGTTCATCCTATTTCCCATCACCCCTGGTCTTCTCCCGTCCTCGCTGACCATCGGGTAATGTTCCCCTGGTCTCCAGCTCCTCGTAGATACCCCTAGTGAGACTTGTCCCAGAAAGGGTTCTTATTTCCCCAACTCTGTCTGCTCGGAATAAGAACAATCCCATCAGATCTCCTTAGCCGATGTTTGCTAGTCCCGGAACTTCACCGGAATGCATATCCCTGGGCCTTGACGTCTATCACACGGAAGGCACACGGCCTATTGATGCAGAAATAAGACTATTCCCGCATGCCCTTGTCATCAGTATGTCCGGCCTATTCCATTGTGTGGGAATAAGACCAGAAATAGTCTCTAAAGAGGTTTGTGGGCTACACATTCCTCTACAGTCTTTGAGGCGAGCACTGTCAGTCCGCGGGGTAGTTCCCCACCCCTTGTACCCGTTACCCTGTGATCACAACCCATCTGTCTATACCGAGACCGCCCCCCAGTCCTTAGAAATAAGCCTATACTGTAATCCGACTATTCCTGAAACATGCAAAATGTGCGGTGTTTAGGTATAGGCGGATTCCAGACAGTTCAACGTGACTGCTGTGCGCTGCTCAGAAAGTACCTTTTAGGGAAAACTCTGTGAACGCTCTTTGGCCTATAAACTAGGGGCCTTACTTGAGTCTACAGGACTACTTTTAAACTTGTTTCTCTGTCGTTTGGACACACACGCACACACTGTGAAGCTATAAATCTTGGGAACTACATTTCCACTGTGTCTAGAAACACGTTCTACGCAGTTTGCTCTTTGTCTCTTTGAGATACGAAAACTCTCCCTACAAGCTTTACAAGGCCCTGTACTAGGGGCTGTAACTCGTCGGGATCTCTGGAAACATGCAGATATTGCCATTTGATTTGTTTGTTGGTTGTTGGAACAGTCTCTGGACTGTTTCTGTGCTGATCGCGAGTCAAGTAGGGTTATTTGTGTGTATCTTATATAGGTTCTGAGCACATCAATCATTGTCTCTCGTCGTTCTTGTGTTGTTTATTGTCCCTGCTGTATTGCTCCATGTGGCGAACCTCACCTCATCTCACCCTCACCCTCACCCTCAACTCAACTATAATCCCATCCTGAGCACTGGACATGGTTGGACCCACTCGCACATATTTTGTATTGCAGCTGCTCTAGGAGTGCTGAGTTTGATTAGTTCAGCTCGCTCTCTCAGACATGTTGTAAGTGTATCAACTCTCTACTTTTTTTCATTGCCTCGGTCATCTACTGGGTTGGATTCCTTCTGTTTTTTTTTTGTCCTCCTCCATTTTTTTTTTTTTATTTCCTCCCATTTCTTCCCTTTTTTCGTCTTTTATGCCCCCTTTCATGAATCCTCCCTCAGCTCAGGATGACCAGGGCTCACTTGATCTCAATCACATACACTTGCTTTGGCTCACTTATTACTCTTTCAGGCTGATCACCCGTCCCATGTTACTGATGTGACCAGACTGTTTATTTCGTACATCACAGCTTTACTTCTGAGAAGTTTTAATGCAATGCAGGTGCACACCACGCTCCTGGGCCTTTTTCTTCTGCATATATTCAACCTTGTGACTTGTTATACTGAGGCAAGAGTGACAAAAAAAGAAAATTCACTACTGAATGGCCTAGGCTCAAGTTGAACGAGCTCCTGCTGTAATCATATACCAACACCCTATAGGATGTAGGTGCACCCCATGTATCTGGACTTGTTATACTGAGACGAGAATGGGGCACAAAAAACCACATCACTTTGAATGGCCCAGGCTCAAGTTGAACGAGGGTCCCTGCTGTATTTAACATCTACTAACAATAGATAGAATGCAGGTGTGCCCCGCACGTCTGGGCCTTCCTTGCTTGGGATTCACTGCTATATTAAGACAAGTTCACTCGTAAGCCATGGAATGAAGAATCCAACTGGTTGCAGACCATGGCCCAAGCTCGAATCAAATGAGCACCCTGCATAATGTATTGGTGCCCATCCATGGAAGACAGGTGCGCCCCGCACCTCTGGGCCTTTTCTTTCTTGCATTCAACCCAATTTTGTGCTTACAGTGATGTAATTCCATGTAGGAAGAAGAAGAAGAAGAAGACAAAAGACCAAGAATCATGGGCCATGGCCCAGGCTCGAGTCGAACGAGCACCCTGCATAATATCATGTATCGGCACTAACACAAGGGGGCGTTGTTGATACCGCTATGTGAATATATGAGATAATATATAAATGAATATGAGCGCGGCCTATGGCTGCGATGTGAAATGAGAGGATGGGAAGCAGGATGCAAGAAGATGAGGGTTTGCGGGGGTCGAAGAAAGGGCATATGAGGGAGAGAATGGGACGAATACGTGTGAAGTGGATGCAGACACGAGTGGAATGCATCAAGATGAATGCAGTCATGTGTACGTATACAGATCTATCAACACTCACTCCTTGCTGCCCTTGTCTTCCACTCAGGGAGACTCGTGCCTCATCTCTCCTGAGCTCGCACTATGGAAGACAAGTGCGCCCTGCGCCTCTGGGCCTTTTATTGCAACTCCAAACTCAACCTTCCTTCCTTCTTTGTGAACTTCACAGAGCCTCAGCAGGCTATTTTTCAAAAAGAAATAATCTGAATCCCTCAAGGCCCATGCTCGAGTCAAACAAGCGCCTGCATCATCCACATCATCGTCAAACACAGAATACAGGTGCACCCTGCACTGCTAGGCCTTTCTTGCTCGACGGTGAACACCGTCAACGAACAACTCAAGTTCAACCTGGACTCGGAGGACGAGTTGTTCGACTGAGGTCAGTACATAGGTCCACGGGGGTTCGGGGCAGAGGTGGCGCGATGGCGAGATGGCGCGATGACAGATTGATTGGTTGAATGGAAGGAAGAAAGGAAGCGACACAGGTGACTTGGTGGTCGCACGGTCATATACTGTGGGAATCTAAATAGGAGTAGCGGCCGCCTGAACAGGTACGTTGTATGGGGATAATCGTATGAGGAAAAGAAAGGAGTGTCGACCATAAGAAAACAGAGGAAACGCTGGGAAATTCCGGGAACGGAACAAAGCGTTGTCGGGGTCCCAGCCCTCCCGGGCTCGCATATCGCGTCGCGTTGCCTACAATATGAGGGAAGGCAGACCCGAATGCGAACCCAACCAACCGAAAGAGAACGAAAAGCCTCCGAGCGAGGCAACATTGTACAATGCTTCTTGAATGTTCCCTATCTCTCTCCTCCCGTAAGATGCTGGGAAAACACCCCCACACATCTTTGATATTAACCGTTCTTTAACGAAATGCCTCCTCGGCTGTGCTCTTAATCCATGTAGTTCCTCCATTGGGTTCCTTCGCTACAAATCACTGTGTTTCCCCATTTGCACTGGCGCGGAGTGTTTTCAACTCCTTTGACTCTCACAGCAGCCTGCGGAAACTTCGCCGCTGTGCACTCATTCCCGTTCAGGCAACATTTTCCGATTCTGCGGACCTGCGGAGTGACTGCGGACTGTCTGACGGCTGGACGGATCGGGACCTCCGGGGTACTGAAGCTAGTCCCGTGAATTGCCAGTGCACCGAAATTGACTATGCCGCAGGGCAACAGATCTTTGTCATACTGCAGCCACGTATGGCTTTTACGGATATAAAGAGATAGAGTTCCATGTCGTCCTTTTATCCTCCCGCTCTCGCTTTTGGCTTTTCGCATGTTCTACTGTTGCCTGGTTAATTCTGCATTCCCCCTCACCCCCATATGATTTGATGAGTCTTTTGCTGCTTAGCTTGGGTCTTAGCTTGGGCGTCACTGCAATGCACTTCGTGACCCAATTTCTTGCCTACCTTGCGGCTTCAAATTCCGTTTTTGGCGGCGTCTTTTTTTCGTATAGCTTGGGTTTTTTCTTGGGCGGGACTGGATGAATAAACATCGCCTGCCTTGCGCCTTTGAATCCAGTCTTTGGCCTGCAACTCCCGCAATTACATCAATGAACCAATGCCTGCCCGTGGTCCCAAACGAACAACGCCTTGGGCAGAATTTATCTTGAAGATGCAGGGCCAACTGCTGCTCCTTCTGGAGGACATAATTCCGTTGATGTATAGCATTTGTCCCGGTCCATCGGTATTCGGGTGCAGACCGCAGTTTCTAGTGTTCTTTCATATGCCGAAAAAATTGACTTGCCATCAGAGTTGGTGAACCTTTCATGTCAGAATCGCCTCCACCTAGAAAGGTCAGCTAATCCCCCTCCTGCTGTTCTGTAATTTCCGTGTGATATTCCGTACACGATGTACACTCGCAATAAATATTTTTTCAATTGCAAAGTTCGGCTTTACATACCGGAGCGAAGCGGAGGCCCATCTTGTATAGATAGACTAGTGATAGACTCCGGAGTGTTTGGAGGAGAGGCTAGGGACGGGTGGGGTAACCCGGATACCGACATTGTTTGGAGACCGTTGTTCGGGGAGTCTTTGCCAGGGTCAAGTCTTGTCAGAACTACGGCAGACAAAGGAGATGGATTGTATGGCGCAGAGGACGTCGGCTCGCACTAACACCGTAGTACAACTGGACCGCACTGGAGGAAAGACATTGAAAGAGATGGATGACTCGCCCTGGGGATCGGTCCCGCGTAATTTCCCGTTCTCGTAAAACTTTGCTGCCGTGCGGTGTAGGCCGCCTGATGGCCGAGTCGCTGTCGGTCGATTTGTTTTTTTTCGTGTCGGTAGACGCTGGATGGAACTTGGCTGAAGTGATTAACTCTGGCTAGGTAGGGGCGCGGGAGGTATGCATGGATGCAATAGCAGCCTATTTTGCTTCCGGACTGAGGAGAATGAAAGGAGAATGAAAAGATTGACGATATGACGGGCGTGAGAGAGATCATCTCGGGGGGGGCCTCGGGAAATCGCCGTGTCACGGCGTGCCGTGACGTGGCTGGCGTGCAGTGCCGTCACCACCGTGTAGCGTGCATCAACCCAACCGTGAAACCACAACATTGTATTAATCTCTCTGGCTCCGAGATGCATCCACTAGTAGTTCAGCCAGAATAAATTTCGAGTTAACCCGAAGGTCAACGGCATTTTCTCTGGGTACTTGCCGTTGTTTTTTTCTCAACTTTGTTTGAGCGGTTCCATTACAGTCGTGGGCCCAGGGCCGTAAAAACGGACAGCCTTTCTTTCCAGTTGAAATGTCTTTGGGGTCGACTAGACTCTTCGAGCTTACTACGCGGGTCTAAATTGCAACTTGAAAAAGTTGAACATCATTTTGTCATTTGAACTCAGGTCAGCGTGGACATGAACTTATCACTGTGGGATCGATACCAAGTGATTTTAAACCAAAATTGTGCTGGTAACATCTGTCTGAATGCATATGCTTGGTGCACGCAATGACACGGCGCGGCACGCCAGAGACACGGCACTGCACGCCAAAGACACGGCACTGCACGCTAACGATCTGCGTGGCGTGCAGAGGCGTGCAGGTCCAAAACCGGTCTTTATGGAGAAACGGCAAGCGCCAGACGAGGTATTAAGCATTTATCTTTCAAGTAAAACAATAATCTTGTGATCCCTTTTTTTGAGATACCAACTCGACCAGGACTTGTCACGCACTTGGTTGAAGAGGCAACAAAAATTCATAACTTCTGAAAGAGTGCACAGAAAAACGGGATTGAAGACTTAAGGCCATACTATATGGATTGAAAAGCCTATCTATGTCTAATCTGTATCACATGTGGGCTTATGAGCACATGGCGAGACCATCGTTTCCTGGCTTTTGACCGGTGACATAGTCACTCATACGTGACAATACCGATTGAACTGAACAGTCTTAAAATTATTATTTTTCAGGTTTCAACACAGAATACAGACCAGCTAAGCACTGAACAAAATAACAGGGTGTTTTCCCCTGCACTTCAATTTAAGCCTTGGTGAGTTGAACTGTCCTTGCACGCTAATCACGTGCCACGCTTGCACGCCACGCCACGCTTTGCCACGGCGAAAAACCGGTGCCCCATCTCGGGGTGATCGGTTGAAAATGATATCTGCGGCATTTTACGTCAGGCCACGATTCTTCTCTTGGTCTCCGCTCAGTCACTGGGTCTGGCCGTCTGGGGAATACGCCTACGGTCTCTTCGTAATTCGACACTCCGTCGACGCACGCTCTCTACCGCACACTCGTTTGGTCTCGGTCTTGGTCTACAGAAAAATCGAAAGAGACGGTTGCAAATCAAAAGGAGCAAACTGGTCGTTGGAGAATCTGCCAGTGACATTGAAAAGATTGATGATATGACGGGCGTGGGAGGGATCATCTCGGGGTGATCGGTTGAAAATGATATCTGCGGCATTTTACGTCAGGCCACGATTCTTCTCTTGGATTGGTCTCAGTCGCGTTTTTCCAATAGTAGATATTTGTATTTTAGATAGGTGTGGGGAAAATGGCTCCGAACTGAGCCCGCAATGCCCCTACAAAAAGGAGGGCCTCGGCAGCCCCCCATGTAGCTAAAAAGACTACATGAGCACGCTAAAAAGGACAACGACAGACTAGGGATGGTGGGTGGGGGTCGGAAAAATGAGGGGGGACGATGCACAAGGGGAGGGACGCAAAGGGACGCAAAAGACGGACGCGGGAGGCAACGAGACAATATGCGGCGAAGGAGACAATGTGGACGAAGAGAAAAAAGACTGAGATGACCAAGCAGAGGGGCTGTGCTCTGTGCCAATCCCCGCGGTCTTGCTCAGACCATCCAGGATTGGTCTCGGTCGCGTTTTTCCAATAGTAGATATTTGTATTTTAGATAGGTGTGGGGAAAATGGCTCCGAACTGAGCCCGCAATGCCCCTACAAAAGGGGAGGGCCTCGGCAGCCCCAAACCAAAGGCCTCGCGAGCGACCAGCCGGAGGTGGGGGAGAATCTCGGGAGGGCGCCGAAGGCACTCCAGGAAGACGAGGGGAGGTCCTAGCGCCACCCTTGCTCGGTGGCGCGCTCAGCAGCACTCCCGGCCCGAGTGGGAGCAACGGAACGAGGCTGTGCGGCGGGAGCAACACGGCGTTTGCGAGGCACCGCGACGCGTTCAGCGGGTACGGCAGGGGGTCCCATGGACGGCGAGAGTAGAGACTGGGGGGTGCGAGAGCTAGGGACGTGGGTTGAGGAAGAAGGCCGTGGCGTGGATGGTCCCAAGTTACCTGCCGCCGGATGGGAGTTCGGAGAGGAAGCGGGGGGTGTACGGGGAACGCGTCGTAGAGGTGAAGTGGCGGCGACAATGGTCGGGTGTGAGGCAGCGGGAGCGGGGATGCGGATGGTCGGGTAGGCGGGGTTGAGATGGGACGGGAACAGGTGGGCGGCACGACTCGGTGAAGGGCTGCAGAAAGGTCGCGGAGGATGGAGAGGGGCTGGTCGACGTACAGCTTCCACGCATCCGACTTCCACCTCCCAAGGAGCTTGATTTGCTCCGGGGAGTAACCAGCCTCTGCAGCAGCAAAAGCGGCGCCGCGGTGGAAACTGTGCCCGGAGAATTCGGTGGAGTTATACCCGGCCTTCTGAAGGCACTCGTCGAGAGCCCGGAGGGCGAAGGAGCGCGTGAGTGGAGCACCGGTCGAGGTGACGAAGAGGGGAGCGAAGGGGGAAGTGGAAGGGTGGATCTCGCGATAAGCCCGGTGACGTGTGACGGCACAAGTGGGAGTTCCAGGGGCCGCGCCACAGAGGACGCGAGCGCCACGCCGCCCGACGTCGGTTTTACTGGCCTGGATGTCGCAAAGCAAGGACTGGTCAGTGACGTTGGAGATACAAGCCTCTGTGAGATTGACGGAGGGATCGAACTCGGCGCCATCAGCGACGGTAAACTCGCCGCAGCGCATAAAAGCGGCCCATGCGAGCGTGAACGCAGCGGCGAGCATCCTGCCGTCGTGATCGTCGGGGAGCTGTGCGAGGATATCAGTGAGAATCTCGCGGGTAATGGCTCGGCGAGCTCTACGGGCTTTTGACCCGTAACGACGTTCAGCAGCGGCGACGAGGCGCTTAAGAATTGGGCTGTTGAGAGCGTCGAGGGACCACCCGTGCTCCGTGTGGATGGTTCGGAGGCTGGTGAGGTATTTTGCGAGGGTGGCGGGTTGGACTGTAGCAGCCTTTGTTGCAATAAAGAGCTGCACTGCAGGTCCATCGGCAGGGAGCCACGCTACCGTCTGCACGGGTGAAGCCCCGCAATCGCGCAAAGCGACAGAACATGGCGACATGTCCGTCGTACTTGACTCGCGTTGACTCGCGTAACCCATACCACAAGAGCTCAGCAACGGTTGGGTGGAGATGCGAGTGGGCCGCGAGCCACTCCGGTGAGGGAGTACCCAGTGAGGGCGGAGTCGGTCGAGGTTCAGCCACTGGAAACGAGATAGAGCATCAGCGATCGCATTTTCGGCAGTTGGAATCCAAACAGAACGGAAAGTGAATCCTGCTTCCGACGCCAAAAGAGCAAAAGACCTAAAAAGGTCCTGGGTAGGGGGATGATTAATAGACCCAGAGTTGAGGCAGATAGCGACTGCCTCATTGTCGATATGGAAAACAACCTCGTATCCCCGCCAATGCTGATGCCAAATTTGCGCTGCGCGCAAGACCGCCCACATCTCCTTCCAGTGGATGGGTAAAGCCATCTTGCTCTTGGGACAACGCTCCGAGAAGAACACATTGTCCCAGTAGCCGCCGACACCCAGCTTCCCGCTCGCATCCGTGTAAACCAAGAACTCCGGGGGCGGAGGGCCGATAGTAAATATGCCATTAAATGATGGCAGAAACTGTCGCCACCACTCCAAATCCTTTCTAGCTTCAGCTGGCACACGTCGCTGTAGGGTGTGGGGAAGATTGAACAGCTTCCGCATGAAGTCGCGAATGCGACGCGTAAAGAAACGGCCGATGGGGATAACACACTGTGCAAACACAAAGTGACCGCAAAGCTGCTCGAGCTCATGGTATGATGCATATCCATGGCTCAGGCAACTGGCGAGCATTCCCATGAGCCGTTCAACCTTCTCGCGAGGGAGGCGGGCCTGCATCAATGCTGTGTCGAGCTCAATCCCCAAGAACTCGAGACACTGACACGGGCCTTCCTCCTTCTTCTCGGAAAGTGAGAAGCCCAATTCCGTTGTGGTTTGTCTGAACTCCGCACGCGCTGCCTTGGCATGGGCCCGACCTTCAGCTGCCGACGTGACATTAAGCCAGTCATCGAGATAATGCTGAAGGTCCCGCAGGGATGCATGTCGATTCGCGAGAATCCAGTGGTGAGCTTCCGCAAAGAGATTGTATATGCGGGGAGCGGTGCGCAAACCAAACGGGAGGAAGATGTCCAGCAGAGTGCGGCCCTGCCACTCAAACCCCATGAAATGCCAATCATCAGGATGGATAGGGATGTGACGAAAGGCGGCCTCCAAGTCGGCCTTGTACAGAAATGCTCCAGGACCAACAGCCCGAATACGGTCGATAGCCTTCGAGACGGTGTCGTAGATGAGAGTCCCGTATTCAGCAGGAATTGCATCATTGATGGAGTGACCCCGCGGCCAGGATAAGTGGTGAATGCGGCGCCGTTTATCAGTGTACTTCTTAGGTACAGAGCCAAGAGGGGATAGGAACGCGGAAGAAGCTGCCGCCGTATTTGATACATCAATAATCCGACCAAGGGATACCTCAAGATCAATGTCTGTGTTGATGGCATCGGGAAAATCGAGCGCAGACGGGAGCGGAGGGGGAGGGAAAGACCGAACAACGGATCATATTTACATTATCGACGCCAAGGTGGACACCGTATTTAATAGCAGCAACCAGGGAATCCGCAAAATAGCGGTCCGGATAGGTCAAGAGAGCAGAACGCCAGACATCATGTCTAAGTTTGATTAGCGGCATTGGCCGGGAGTGGGGAGTGGTGAGGGGGAAGTGAAGGAATGTATTAGGACGCGGTGGTGGAGCCGGGTCGGGATTTAAAAGCTTTAACAAAGTGGGTAAAAGCAAGTTAGGACCAACATCAAGAATGCTAGAGGGGAGTGGGAAGACTTTCCTCCTCGCAGAGCGAGGGGAGGGTCTGACCGCTCCCCCTCGCTGGCCCGGTATTTGAAGTGCAGCCTCAGAGGGGCTATTCTGAGGCGCAATAAACTGAGCTACATTCGGGGATGTTGGTGAACCGACAGAGGGCCGACGAAGAGCAGCATCACTGAGTGATACCGCAGTGAGGGTGGGCGAGTGCAGCAAAAGTCCCGGCCCGGACAAATGCACTCGCGCACCCTCACCGGCCCTTCAGGCAGAGGGTGCCGCACCCCCCGTGGGGCGACACATCTCCTTCGAGTGAGGACCTGCGCAGTTTTTGCAGACATGGCGGCGATAACAATTGGGCGGGCCTGGGCATCCCGCGGAAGTGTTGTACATGTAACAAACCTGAGCCGCCATCCTCAGCCGATCAGCGGATGGTCCGGCCGTCAAAGACGAGGAGGCTGGGAGAAAGTGGGGTACGACGAGGTGGGTGGTGTGGAGGTGGGGCTCGCTTCTCATCCAGAGCACGGGATTGAAGCATGTGTCCTGGGCGCGCGCCTGCATGAACGCGACATGGTAGTCGAGAACCGTTGGCCAGGGATAAGCGCGCGAGAGGACAACAATATTTCCGAGGTGCGCGGTAAGGGCCTGGGCCACCGGAAGTTCTAGATGGGTGTTTTGTAGAACGGATGTGAAAACCATCCAGGCCTCCACAAAAGCCAAAATATCCGGCACCTCGCGCAGCAGGGACGACGCGCCGGCCACAGGTGCCGGGGGCATAAATAGGGCCGTCCCGTCGGGCCCGGCAACAAGATGGAGCCCTTGTAGAGGCGCCGAGAAGGCTTTCAGAAGCCGTCCCAAATGGGTAGGCGGAAATTCGAATTTTCCGATTTCGCCCACGACGTCGGGAAGCAGGTGGGGATGCAGAGTGAGGGTATTGAGAGCGGGGTACGTACCGTTTGACGAAGGGGGAAGCGCCAAAGGGTTTGCGGCAGCGCCAAGGAGATGCTCGAGGGCAGTCGTTGCCGGCCGCTTCGCTATTTCGGCGGTCAGAAGGGCGAGGGTCTTTGACATGTCGGTTATGCTCTGCTTTAGGGCTGCCGTCTCGTCGGCAGCTGTTGCCATCGTGAAGGTTCCGGTGATGTACGAGGTCGGAGAAAAAGGTCGGAAAAATGAGGGGGGACGATGCACAAGGGGAGGGACGCAAAGGGACGCAAAAGACGGACGCGGGAGGCAACGAGACAATATGCGGCGAAGGAGACGATGTGGACGAAGAGAAAAAAGACTGAGATGACCAAGCAGAGGGGCTGTGCTCTGTGCCAATCCCCGCGGTCTTGCTCAGACCATCCAGGTCTCCGCTCAGTCACTGGGTCTGGCCGTCTGGGGAATACGCCTACGGTCTCTTCGTAATTCGACACTCCGTCGACGCACGCTCTCTACCGCACACTCGTTTGGTCTCGGTCTTGGTCTACAGAAAAATCGAAAGAGACGGTTGCAAATCAAAAGGAGCAAACTGGTCGTTGGAGAATCTGCCTGTGACATTGAAAAAGACTAGCATTTCGGAGCATTTCTCCGCACGTGGCACCAGTGCGCGTCTAATAGCTTGCCCAGTGTCTACACCAAGCCTCGTTCCTCTGACAGTTATCTCAGAAGGCGTTCTTAGGAGACGCGAGCTTATTGACTTGTGTGCTTCTCTGTCTGGGCTAGGAACAGGCAGTAACAACTACATACCTGGAAGCATGCCCGCAGCCCCGGAGCCGCCTCCGCGCTCGACCCTGCGCCCACCGAGTGTGCTCATCCCGGCTGCGAGGGTGTCGAGTCTCGGTCTCGGGGCGCCACCAAATTCCAAGAGCACTACTATCCCAACTCAGGGGACTCGGATTCGGACGACCAGCGCCGCCACATCGACGACTTCTACCTCGAGAACACGTACTATCTCGGGTTCGGGCGGCGCACCACGGGTCTTGCAGACCAAGGCTGCGCCGACTACGGCTGTTTCGAGCCCGGTGCAGGTTCAAAATTTACCGACAACGAATCCACCGCTATCCACACAACCATTTACATCTACTACGTCTCCATCCACGACACCGCAGCGGATCCGTGCCCCGTCTGCGAATTACATGACCGCTGCCGCATCGTCCCCGTCTACATCTACCTCCAAGCCCAAGCTGTCCACGTCTCCGTCGATGTCCAAACTATCCACAAGGTCTACCTCGCTTTCGGGGCCGGGGCCAGCGGAAAGCGGGTGGCAGTCAGGCGCGGACACAGGCGGTGTCTGTCTCTCCATCTACATCGAAGCTATCCACGTCCCCCTCCACTTCAAAGCTCTCTACGTCCCCATCTACATCTACCTCCAAGCTATCGACCTCCCCATCGACGACGTCTGCATCGAAGCTATTAGCCACCCCGCGCTCGAGGCAGTCGAGCCTCGCGTCGTCGGCCTCGCCCACCGCGTCCACGGCGAGCAGCGCGGGTGCCGGGATGGGGGCCCGCGTCAGGACGACTAGTGCGGGTGTCGGTTCGACCAAAACAACACCCACTGGGGCGGGGGCGGGGGTGGGGCGCACGCTCTCGACGTCCGTGTCTGCGTCCAGGCTGTCCAGTCGGACCGCGCCTGCATCCTCGTCGTCGGCGCGGGTGCCCGGCGCGGAGGCGACTTCATCTCCACAAACTACGTCGTCTCCACGACAAACGGGCGCGGGCGCGGGCGTGGGGACAGGCGACACCTGGGCGTCGTCGCTCATGCCTGCGCCGCGCGCGCGCAAGGTGACCGCGGGGTATGCCTCGCCGACGGCGGCGAGCGTTGCTGCGAGCAAGAGCAAGGAGAAGGAGAAAGAGAAGGAGAAGGAGAGGAGGGATAAGGACGAGAAGGGGAGTGGGAGTGTGGGGAGGTGCGTTGCATTTTTTCTTGGTTTTCGTTTCGGGATGGGATGGGATGGGGTTGAGATGGGGTTGGGACGGAGGTGAAGGCGTGGAGCGTGAATGAGCGTGGACGTGCGCGTCTATCGCGTATATTTGGGGTGGGGCGCATATATCATGGTTTGGGGCGCATATCCACCCTACCCACTCTTTTCGCGCATACATCCACGTATATCGCGCTTTGGGCCGAGAGGCGGGCGGATGGGCGCATATATATCCACCCCTCCACCTCCTCTTCCTGTTCCTCTGCCCCTTCTCTCTCCCTTCGTACTCTCCTTCTCGTCCCTCATCCCCCTTGCCTCTGCCCTCCCTGCGCTCATATGTGCTAACAACAACTTTCTTTCGCAGAGCGCTGCCCACACCTGCGGCTACCACATCTACACCCGGTGCCGGGACTAAGGAGAGGGAGAGGGATCGGACGACGAGTACGAGTGCGGGTGCGGGGGCGAGTGGGAGTGGGAGTATAGGGAGGGCGGCGGGAAGGTGCGTCTTTTTCTCGTTTTCTTTCTTTCTTTTTTTTTGGAGGGAGCGATACACCGCCCTTCTCTGCGTTTATCGACGTGTATACCAACTCCATGTTGTCATCGGTCTTCCTTTCCCTCTCTCCTCTTCACATATATCCATATACATGTCTGACGATATACTCTTCACAGAGCCGTCGCTGGTGCGCCTACGTCTACATCTACATCTACATCTACGGCTTCAGGAATTGCGAGGAATGCGAGTACGGCGGGGAGGTGAGTTTCGATCCGTTCTTCTTTTCTTCTCTTGCGTTTGGGGAGGTGGGGTCTGTGGGTGTTTTGCCACCGGGAGAGGATGTGGGCGCATATGGACTCCTCGGATATACGCTGCGCCGATGTCATGCGGGGGCTTTGGAGCGGAGATACATATTCGTTCCCTCCCTGCACCGACTTCGACTTCCATTCTATTCCTCCTTCTCTCCGTCAGGCTTAATTTTTCTACCCACTAACTTTATTTTCGTCGCGCAGAACCATTCGACCCAGCGCCTCGACCTCCTCGCTGCGGCGCAAGCCCGTCCCTGCCTCATCGTTATCGGCAGCTTCTCCCGCCTCACCCGCGAATTCCGCGCCTTCAACGCCCAGGTCGCCCAAGACGCCGTCATCCCTCGCACCCCTAGGGCAGCAGCGGTCCGCGCCATCCACCTCGTCGCAGCAGCAGCAGCAGCAGTCGCAGCCGTCCACACCCTCATCAACAATTACAGACCGCACCACGTCGACGTCATCATCCACACCCGCCCCGCCACTGCAGATACACACTTCCCCGTCGTCGCCCGTGGCTGCGGCGGTCCCTTTCCCCCGGCCGCCCCCAGCTCTCCCCCCGCACGCCCTCGGTCTCGCCAGCTCCGCCTTGGGGCAGATCCCCCAATCGCGCTCGCAGTCCCGCGCGACGTCCGTCGGGCGCGTGGACACGTCCTCCTCGAGCTCCCTAAGGCGCGCGGCGAACGGCGGCGGGAGCGGGACGGCGTCGCCGATATATATGCACAACGGGGGGAGTGGGAGCGGGGGCGCGAGCCCGCTGGCGCATACACAGGCCTTTGCGAGCGCGAGGGAGGCGATTAGGAGGGGGAGGGAGCGGAGTGGGATGGGGCTGGGGCTGGGGCAGGGGAGCCCGTCGGCGCCGAGTAGTGAGGGGCATGGGTATTGGGGTGGCGGGAGTAGCGATGGGCACGGGGGTGCGCAACAGAAGGAGGAGACGAGGGAGCAGAAGGAGCAGCAGCTTCCGAAGGAGGGCACGAGCGGGTGGGTGGACACGCCGACGGAGGGTGTGTTCCCGGGTGTGTCTGTGCCTGTGCCCGAGATTGGAGCGGCGCTGAAGGGGAGGGAGAGGGAGAGAGCAGGGGAGAAGGAGAAAGAGGGTGCGTTTGCCGTTCTTGCTCACGCTTTGGGTTGTGGTTCTTCGCTGGCCTTGCGATTCCGTGTTTCGCAGCCTCGTCAATACCAGCGTCAGCGTCAATGCCAGTAGCACCCGCGGCGTCCGCATCGCCAGCTATCACCCGGCCAGCTCGCAGTAGGGAGAGGGAGAAGGAGGGTGCGTTCTCCGTTCTTGCTCCGGAGCTTCTCGGGTGTCGGTGCATTTCGTTCGTAGGCTGACGTTCTATAGCCTCCTCAACGGCAATACCAGCCCCTGCCACATCGACAGCGATCCCCCGCCCAAGTCGCAGTAGAGAGACGGAGAAGGAGAAGGAGGGTGCGTTTTTTCTTCTCTTGATTGTGTCCTTCAGCCTCCTTGCGTCCGCAGAGACTGGGTTGCTTTGCTTGACTCGATCTGCTTCCGTAGCTGACTTGAATGTTTCAGTGTCATCTTCGTCAGCGCCCGCATCGACCGCAATACCGATACCGCGTCCAACTCGCAGTCGCAGTCGAGGGCCGGGCGAGCGGGAACAACGGCAGCTTGCAGACAGGGAGAGGGCGGGAGACCAAGACAGGTACGTGCCATTCCATGCATCTGTTTTCATGTCACCCGTCTATCACTTCTCCTGCGCTTCTCTTGCTTCTTTCTGCTTCTTCCATGTTTTCTCTTTCTTTCACGCATTTTTTTTACCTTTCATCTGGCCTCTATCACGCGTCCATCTACCCTCTACAATCCATGATACCCTACTGCTTTCCATCCCACCGTGCTTCCCACGCGCTTGCGGCGGCGCCTCGCCCTATCCCACACCCTCATCTCACCCAAGTACTGCATATGTTTTACTTGTGGCTTCGAGATGATCTGCGTCACGATCACGATCGGTTTCGCCCACCGCCGAAACCACGCGACGATCTCAGCTCCCTCCGAGGTTATACGTCGTGCCGGCGACGTACATATGCTTATCCATCGCCTCCGCGGCGCGGTTGCATGGTCTGTGGGGCTTTGCATGCTGCGCGTTCCCGGTTCCGCAATCTCGTGTTAGGGGTTATGTGCTCCGTCGGACAGCCTTAGAAGTTTTACCATCCCTGGGAGGGCATTTTAGAGGTTCGGTGAGTAATTTGGTTCATGTGATTCGGCCAAGAACTCACTGCGTTCCCACCCTATGTAGACGCACCCACGTCTACGTTGATTGACATGTGCCGACATGCGGCGATCTTCGGCTACTTACGTCTACGCCGTGTAGATGACGGCCCTTCGGCGCCGTTGATTGATCTTCGGCTACGTCGGGTAGATGCACCGCATCTACCCGTCGGCTTCGTGGGTCTACCTGCGTCTACGCTGTAGACGCACGTAGACCCACTTCACTCAACTTCACGAGGAAGCCATCTTTCGGTTATACCGTACATATGTCTATGTGCGTCTACATCGGTCTAGGTGAGTGGACAGATGTAGACCAATGTAGATGTAGGTAGATTAACAGTGTAGACACACCTAGACACAGGGGTCTGTCTACTCTTCGTCTACGGGGGTAGACAGACCCTCTGTCTACATGGGGTGGGAACACAGTGACTGGCCGTTCTAAATCCAAATTCGTCAAAAGGCCAATCTGGCCGGGTTTCGGGGTCGACGATGCCAGTGTGCACGCATTTCGCATCGGACGGCTTCTAAAGTAGCATCATCCTCGAGGGGGCATTCTAGAGATTCGGTGAGTGCCTTAGTTTATGTGATTTGGACGTTTCTGCATCCAAGTTTGGCAAGGACCCATTGTGGCAGTGTTTCAGCGTCGACCGCACCGCGTTTCGTGTCGGATAGCCTCCATTGAGAGACCATCCTAGAGTTTGAGTTAGTAATGTATTTCGTAGGATTTAGCCAATAGCTGAACCTGCTACACCTGACTTTGTCGACAGCCTAATCTGACTGAGTGCAAAGAATGGGGACAGCAACGGCGGCACTCTCGAAGGAAGGAGGACGCCGTAGACCACATAGATGTGTGGGGACCCTTTCCGAGCTGCAGAAGGCCGTTGAGATAGGGGAAACAGGCGAGATTTAAGCGATCTGCACACACTTTTATATGAGGGGGCATGTGCTTCCTGCGGGTACAGTACCCGACCGGGTTCGGGTTTGTCCGGGTACGGGTGCGGGTCGGCGTTCATACCCAAACCCGTACCCGTGCCAAAGCTACATGGACACAAGAGGACGGATTCAATCACTTGCCCGTGGCATCTCTGGAGAATCCAATTCGAATGAATGAACGCGCGAGGCTCGCAAGCTCACATCGTCTGTGTTCCTCTTCGGCATATAAAATCTTCCAATTTCTCTGTGAAAGCCGATTCATAATGAGGGAAGAAACGGCGGAATTCATGCTACAAACTGTCCGCGTATAAAATCTACCAATGAAATCGCAGTCAAAGCGCAGAAGAAGGGTTTCAAAATTGCTCATGATTCTCGCATTTCTCATCGTTCCCATGAATGTCGCCTGCTGAGGCCTGGACAGAACTGAATTCAGAACTAATACGGCAGATTTATGTTGTGATGGTTTACAGCTGTTCCAAAAAGCTATGAGAGAAAAAACACGGCGTCACAGGCCTTATCCCACGATGCTAGACAAGACGGTTTGAGCAAGAAGTCAAAACGCCAAAGAAAAATTGTATACCTGAGATGCCCATAAGTCGCTATTTTGCGGCCATAGTCTTGGGACAGAACCCAATGTACTTCCAGTTCACCCTGCACAATCCGCATGAATTTTAAATGTTGAACAAGAAACAGAGTTGATCAGACCAGTAAGCGTCGGCTCTACGACTCAAGTTACCCGATTGAACAAGAACATGCTGTGTTGGCCGCCCACGGCAACCGCGTCGTCGATACTCCAGATTCCGCGACCACCTGTAATTCCGAAACTGAGCAATGAGACAGTTTGCTGTTTGCCCGACGTACCATAGCACGCCTTTCTAAAGCGCAATAGTTTCCCATCAATCGACAATAACCTAATTTGAACTGTCGATGAACTCACTCTACCCAATCCTGCTTTCAGCATCTGGTGTCCGTGCCATCGTAGGTTGGTTGCGCCTTAGTCCAGCTGAATCCATCGGTTCGTTCCCTGAGCCAAAAATTTAAACAGTGGCGATAATCAACTTACTCGGCTCGATATTGAGCCTCGTAAAACATCATGAATGTGTAAGGGAGTTGTTCCTCTGAAAAAAGTAAATTGGATCGCTTGTGTATCGCCGCACCTCAATTCGTTTGCTCGTGATCTACAGCACCTCAGGATGTAAGAGATTTCCGAAACAAAAGCCTACCAATGATGCCTGTCCCAACCGTCTTGCGACCATATCCAAAGCAAAGCTGCGATGGAGCTAGAGCTTCAGGTAGTCTGGACCTGGAAGACATACGCCATCAGATTCCCAGGAACGTCTACGTACTCGAAAGGCGTGCGCTCGGCTTTAGCGAGGAATATCATGTAGCCCGCTGAAATGGTATTGCACTGGCGATATAGAAATAAACTTGCCGCAGGTGACGTGATGGGAAGCATAGGTTATGATGACGGAGTGAAAGCCTTGTGAAAGCCTGTCGTGGTGGCATATGCAAGGTTGATGCAAGGAACGGTTTGCGCGTCGGATGGAATCAGGGAAGTAGAATGTAGGCGTCCTCCAAGCTTGAGACCGTTTGATCGCTTTTGGAAGTCACCGAGAGATGGAGCGACAGGGACAGGAAAATGCCAATGGCACCCTGATTTTTGCGAATTATCGAGTACTGAGCCACCGTGTACAGAAAGCACAAGGAATCACAGAGCTCGGGTTAAACTTGAGACCAAGATTAGAATTAACTTCTGGGTGTGGATAACATGGAGGGACGGTGTTGTTAGGTGAGTAGCGCAGCAAGGGTAAGGCGGTGAAAGTCGGCCGACCAAGCCGATGATCGGCCTTTAGCCTTTTTTGGTAATCTTCCCCGTACATTCAGTCTTTCTTTTAACTTGCAGGAGAACGCCTCAAAGCCGGAATTCATTCATTGAGGACTGTATACAGCTCAAAAGATGGTCCGAAGTACAAAAAGAAAAAAATTGCTAACTACGGCCCAGATGAAGGAGGGAGAGTACTCGACACGGCAATCTGAAAGGGGACATGTAGGTGGTCCTAGATAAGGGACATGGAGGGCGGGTGCGACGTGCTCGGTTGGTAGTGTGATTCGCTGTGCTGACAGTCATAGCGCGGTATCCCTTGGGGGTTGCCGTCGAGCGCGGTGGAAGCACGGTGAAAAGAGGCGCCTGTGCAGAATGGCGGCAATGGGGGAAGGCGTTGCGCAGGCGCAGAATTGCGCGGATGGGTGTCGAGTCACCGTAGAGAAGGCGCGGGTCGGCGTTACGTGCGGGGGTGTGGAGGAAGCGATCGCCGAAG
Source organism: Mycena olivaceomarginata (assembly GCA_029378375.1). NCBI lineage: Eukaryota > Fungi > Basidiomycota > Agaricomycetes > Agaricales > Mycenaceae > Mycena > Mycena olivaceomarginata. Next base: position 28,217 of record JARKIC010002407.1, read on the forward strand.
AACCGGATGCTCGTAGAAATGGGACGGGCCCTGCGCGTGGCGGGGGCTTGGGTCGCACGATCGTGATGGCCCGGCTCGGGGCGTGGACGAGAACGCGGAGGTGGATTGGGCGGGACGTGGTCGGCGCCGCGGACGCGACCAGCTCGTTGTACGCAGCGTGCGTATTTTGCGTGCGCTTGGACCGTTTCGAAGACATATTGGCTTGCGGGCGCCAAAAACGAATGCGCGGGGGCTCGGTGGAGAAGCGTCGTTGGATGGGGGAGAGGGGTTGTTGGAGCCGAGACGCGCGGATGGAGACGCGACATGCGGGGAAATCGACACGGGGATGGAGATAATATGGTGGAGAGACGGATGGAGGCACCGGGGCTGTAGAGACGGTCAGCGAAGGTAGACCGAGGGCCTGGGAGCCGGAGGGAAGGACAGGAGAGAAGGAAACGACGTACCTTGGGCTCAGCACGGGGGTACGCGTGCGCCGGTCGTCAGGGGCTCGTATCGCCCATTGACGAGGCCGCGACGGGTACGGACGGTGTCGTTGATGAACGGGCGGGGTGCTGTGCTACCCGATGCCTGACGATATGGTAGCGCAATCTAGAGGATATGGGAAGGCGGGCGGGGACTAGCTGCCGTGGAAAATCATTGCGCATTGAGCAGAGCATCGAATGGCGACGGGGGAAGCATTGGCCTGATTTTTGCACAAGATGAGGGCGGTGGTAGAAAGGAAAGGAGTGGGAATGACGTACCTTGACAAACGTGCGCGCTGTCGTGCATTCCGTGGCGGCCTGAGCAGCAACAAACACATTGGGGAAGTGTAAGTTATCTGGTAAAAGGAGGACGTGAAGGTGTATGCACCTTGTTCCCATTCCCGGATTCGCTGGGGCCTCCGAGACCGAGGCCCAGATGGCGCATCCCTTGGCGGAGACGACAGCCGTGAGGACATCCTCGCGGAAAAGTACCGTGGTACTGAGGGCGTACGCGAAGTGGACCCGTCAGAGCGACGCCAAGGAGGCGGGCGCGAGCGGCGTAGAGCCGTAGATTACGAGCGCGACACGGGTGAATCGCATCGCCGCCGGTGCCCAAGGCACCCAGTTCCCCGAGGAACGACGTCGTTGCTTTGCGGCGATCGGTGCGCGCGTCCTGGACAGGTCGGCGCGAGACATAGGCCTTCAGAAATGCGGTCGGCGGCAGCGAGGGGCATGGTGGACGAGGGCACAGGCGGGTTTGAATGCACTCAATGCCGTAGCGACTACACGAAGTCGGTGCAGATGTGTATGGCGGGGGCGGAGGCTGTGGGCGCTGACGGACATGGTGCGTGTGCGCATGGCATGCGGCGATTGTAGGGGCAAGGGACAAGACTGTAAGAGAGTCAGCAATGGAATAAATATTAAAATGAGAGCACGAAGGGAAAAGGCCGGGCGGGACGAAGGGGAAACACAAACTGGAGACGTACCTCGTTAAAGACTCGGTGGCATGGAGGTTTGCCGTGGATAGCTGTCCTTAGGGAGGTGTATCGCGAGCACGACAATCATTGTTGTTTGCAAGAAAGGCGCCGAGTAAGAACTGAGAAAAGGAGGAGCGCTGGTGAGAAGCAGCAACAAGCAGCGTTGGATGGCGCATGATGGCCGTTGGGGTCGTAGAGCAGCAGAGCGGCGGTGGCAGCGGAGAGGAACGGAGGCGAGGACAGCGGCGGCGTGCAGGCCGAGGTGAGCTGGTCGGAGTCGGAGTCGTGTGGTGGCGTAAGAACCGAGAAGATATCAGCAAATATCGGATTGCGACACATCAGAGCAGCTCGGCGCTCGATACTATCGAAGCCGGAAACGAATGGCCGCCGTGGTCCTCTTGGCCGTGGAAGAGAGCCGGGGCGAGCGCAGCGGTCCCAGGGACCGAGACGGGAATACATGTGCGGGGAGCTGGGGTACATGTGGGGCTAGATTTGATCAATGTCCGAGATTAAGACGGCGTCATTAACGCACCGATCCGGTTGAAAAGGGAGTTAGTTGGCACCTCCTCGTCTCACACGTTGGACTCCATTTCTAACAAGAGTACCCCAGTTCATTGCCTGCATTCCCCGATTTTTCTTCTCTGTCTTTGAGTCGGAGCTCAATATTGAATCTTCGCTCAGTGCGAGCTGTCATTGCAGAAGCACCGCTGTCAATCTAAGTTTGGCACCCACGTAAGTACTGCACCCGAACAATACGGCGGCCACCAACATCCTCAAGTCCTCGCTCTGGGCACCGCAGCTACTACCTCTAGCTCATCAGCACTGAGCTACAGAATCGACTGATCTACACTTCGAGCAGGACTGCAGTAGTTCATTCGGAGCCCAATATGGAAGCGCCACTGTCAGCTGGTTGTCATTGTCCAAGCGCCACATCAATCAAAGTTGGACGTTCATGTAAGTACAACACGCGAACAATGCGGCCAACCACTTCCCCGGATCTGCCGGCAAAGCCTTCTGTCTGATTTAAAGCGCAACGTGGCCTGTGCATGTTTCTTCGATCTCTCCTCTGATCCTTGTCTTTCAGTGATTAGTTCTTTCCCTTCCACCTCCAAGTGTACCGCAGCAACACATCCTCCTCATGCTTGATATCCTCCTCCAGCTTTTTTGGTGAGTTCCGTCTCCTATGTGAGATTTGACACGAACTGATATAGTGTAGTTCCTCATACATAAGATCTATGTGGGTCTGTTACCACCCAGACCTAACTTGAATATCCATGGTGCGAGAGAAATTGATCAGGATATTAACATAAGTATTTATTTCACCCAGGAGGCACTGGAGGTGCTGGTGGGCGGGGTGGTGAACAGGGTGGTGGTGGAGGTACTGGGGAAGGTGCCATTGTGAATGTTGGACCTGGAACCATTGTGATAAATCACGGCAACAAGGAAGAAGGAATGGATGCTTCACGCCTAGCCTTCCTTGACTGGTTTTCGCCTATCAATTTCTTTTTACGGCACGCAGATATTTCACGGATGCGGGCTAAGGGAACTGGTGGTTGGCTGCTTGCAGATCCTGTCTTTAAAAAATGGGTATCTGGTTCTGGAAGCACCCTTTGGTGCCGTGGAATTCGTATGTGATTCATGCCTTAATATGCTCCCAGACTAAGCAAGATGAAATTTATAGCGGGTGCAGGGAAAACTGTCCTTTCGTGCGACAATTTTCCACATTGAGTGACTGCTACTAATTATGACAATGCTAGGGTCCATGGTTGTGGACCATCTTGGCACCCAATTCAGAGGCAAAAGTGTTGGTGTTGCTTGCATTTATTTGAACCACAAGGAAGTCGACAACCAAACACCATCTAGGCTTCTCGCAGGTCTCTGGAGACAGCTTGTACTTGACAGGGACATCAGCTCCATTGCAGAAATTTTGTACAAGCAGCACTGGGAGAAGGGCACTGTGCCATCACTGGAAGAAGTTGTCAATGTGCTCAGCTCTAGCCTCAAAGAGTTTTCACAGGTCTTCGTCATTGTTGATGCTATGGATGAATATCCCGAATTTCAACAGGAAATTCTGCTCAAACAATTAGCGGCAATGGGTAGCAATGTGAACTTGATGATCACTTCAAGGCCAAACATTTCTGCAGGCCCTGAGCTTCCAAATGTTGAAAACTCTAGAGATTGCTCCAATGCCAGAAGATGTTCAAAAATTTGTCAATGCACAGATTGACTCATCTCCACGCCTGTCCAAACATATCCAGAGGCAACCCAAGCTACAAGAAGACATTCATTCAAAAATCAGCAGTAAATCTGTGGATGGAATGTAAGTGATGATGAATCATTGTTGGAAAGAAAGTGAAATAAATTCCAAACAGGTTTCTTCTTGCCAGGCTTCACATTGATTCCCTAAGCACAAAGAATACAATCCGGGAAGTTCGAGAAGCTCTGAATGCCCTCCCAGAGAGTCTTTATGGTAGCTATGATATTGCAATACAGCGAATTGATGCCCAGAGCGATGCAGACAGAAAGACAGCTCACTCAACCATTACTTGGGTTGCAAATGCAAAGAGACCACTAACAGTGGAAGAGTTACAAGTTGCTCTTGCTGTTAAACCAGGCATGCAAAACCTGAATGAGGAGGAGGATCTTACAGATATTGATATTATTCTCTCTGTCTGCGCTGGGCTTGTCATTGTGGATAAAAAATCTTCTGTGGTGCGACTTGTTCACTACACCACACAGGAATATCTAGACAGCATTCAGGCCCTGCTATTTCCAGATGCACAAACAGAGATAACACGGACTCTGCTCACATGCCTTGCCTTTAATGGATTCCCAGATTGGTCTTGGATCAGTGACGGGGCTACTGTACCCCCTCTTGTTGAGTATTCCCAATATTGCCTTGCACATGCTGCTGGGGAGCCTGAAGTTCAACTCAGGGAAAGTCTTCTGGAGTTTCTTGGTCAGGGTTTTCAGTGGAAAAGAACAATGAATGCAAAGGAATACCCCTCGGAGTGGAAATGGGACTCTCTGCCATGGAATTATGCAGATTGGCCATCACAGGCCTCTGCATTATGGATTGCAGCAGCAACAAACCTTGTGGACAGTACAAAGTCTTTGCTGGAGGGAGCAGCTTTGCTACAGCATCCAGCCAACCAAGCAATCATTGTAGCATCATATTATGGCCACACAGAGATTGTCGGCATCCTACTTGACAATGGTGCTGATGTCAATGCAGCAGGGAGAAAATTATGGGAGCTCCTTGCAGGCTGCTGCCAAAGGGGGGCCACACAGAGATTGTTAGCATCCTCCTTGACAAGGGCGCTGATGTCAATGCAGCAGGGGGAAGATATGGGAGCTCCTTGCAGGCTGCTACCAAAGAGGGCCACACAGAGATTGTCAGCATCCTCCTTGACAAGGGTGCTGATGTCAATGCAGCAGAGGGAAGGTATGGGAGCTCCTTGCAGGCTGCTGCTGAAGGGGGCCACACAGAGATTGTCGGCATCCTCCTTGAGAAGGGCGCTGATGTCAATGCAGCAGGGGGAGAATATGGGAGCTCCTTGCAGGCTGCTGTCCGAGGGGGCCACACAGAGATTGTCGGCATCCTCCTTGACAAGGGTGCTGATGTCAATGCAGCAGGGGGAGAATATGGGAGCTCCTTGCAGGCTGCTGCCCGAGGGGGCCACACAGAGATTGTCGGCATCCTCCTTGACAAGGGTGCTGATGTTAATGCAGCAGGGGGATTCTATGGGAGCTCCTTGCAGGCTGCTGCCCGAGGGGGCCACACAGAGATTGTCGGCATCCTCCTTGACAAGGGTTGCTGATGTCAATGCAGCAGGGGGATTCTATGGGAGCTCCTTGCTGGCTGCTGCCCAAGGGGGCCACACAGAGATTGTCGGCATCCTCCTTGACAAGGGTGCTGATGTCAATGCAGCAGGGGGAAGATATGGGAGCTCCTTGCAGGCTGCTGCCCGAGGGGGCCACACAGAGATTGTCGGCATCCTCCTTGACAAGGGTGCTGATGTCAATGCAGCAGGGGGAGAATATGGGAGCTCCTTGCAGGCTGCTGCCCGAGGGGGCCACACAGAGATTGTCGACATCCTCCTTGACAAGGGTGCTGATGTCAATGCAGCAGGGGGAGAATATGGGAGCTCCTTGCAGGCTGCTGCCCGAGGGGGCCACACAGAGATTGTCGGCATCCTCCTTGACAAGGGTGCTGATGTCAATGCAGCAGGGGGATTCTATGGGAGCTCCTTGCTGGCTGCTGTCCAAAGGGGCCACACAGAGATTGTCGGCATCCTCCTTGACAAGGGTGCTGATGTCAATGCAGCAGGGGGAAGATATGGGAACTCCTTGCAGGCTGCTGCCCAAGCAGGCCACACAGAGATTGTCAGTATCCTCCTTGACAAGGGTGCTGATGTCAATGCAACAGAGGGATTATATTGGAGCTCCTTGCGGGCTGCTGTCCAATCATCCAGGTCTGGGTCTGAGTCTGAGTCCAGTTCAACTGGTTCAGAAGAATCTGATATTGACATGCCTGAGGCTAAGCCTCAGAGCAATGTTAACTCTTCTTCTGAAGACTCCAGGAAGGAGTCAGAGGAGGGTGAACAAGTCAATAACGAGTCAGAAGAGGAGTCAGAAGATGAGTAAGTGGGACCCAAGTCCACAGGTATTTTTTCCACTTCAACTTCTGCTCCCTTTTACTGATTGTACAGTTAACAGTCACAATCACAATGGACTTCACAGCTACAAAGCCGTTTGTATACGAAAAATGCCTTGCAGACAACTGCTTCTTTTATTTTTACAATTTCTTGAACCATGGACTAATAGGTAGAATGCTTTCATGTATAGCCACCTTATTAGTCACAATCTCTAGTAATAGCCCCAACGATGACTTTTGTTTCTTGCCCTTTCTTTGGTGACTATTCCCTCAGCATTGAACTGAATCCAACCTGGTTAAAACCCTTCTTGAGTATTCAAGTTTGATTCTCCCTTATAGTTTCATTTCAACACAGTATCTTTTTCTTACTTGAAACAGTAGAGTATCTTTTTACTGACTCCAGTACCAGAGGCATTACTCCGTTGTAAAGAGCTGTTGTACTTGTATTGAGCCACTGAATCATTGCTTGACCCAGACTAACTGTTCTGCTTGTTTTATCAAGCAGTCAGATAACTATCTGACTGCTTAAAAACATCAAGAAAGACCATTCAAATATCACACAGGGCGATTCAAAATGGACCTTTCTTGATTTAGGGCCGGTCCAATATCTGTGGATTTGGATCACACGGCACAATAGCTTTAGGGCCAGTTTGAAAGTTTTGTGTGGGGCGATATAAACAAGCCTTCTAGCTTGAGGGCTGGTTTGATATCTGTGGATTTGGATTGCATGGCATGATAATTCTTCGGTTCATTTTGTTTAGAAATGACCTAATGAAATCAAATGGCTTGATATTTGAAATATCTGACTGCTTGATAACATTAAGGATGACCCCACAAATATTGTGCAGGGTGATTCAAAATGGACCTTTTAATAACATTAAGAACCAGTTATTGTTATGAAGCAGTCAGATAACTATCTGACTGCTTAAAAACATTAAGAATGATCATTCAAAATATGCTGTGGTGCCATCCAAAATGGACCTTTCTTGATTTAGGGCCAGTCCCATATCTCTGGATTTGGATTGCACAGCGTGATGATTCTTAGGTCCACTTACTGATACCTCAATTATCAGAATGTGCGAAACATCCCTTGTTCTTTTCTATGACTTTCTGGTGGTCTTGGATCTGGCTGTTCAAAGTTCTTCAATAGAAGACTCATTGAGTATCTGGCCATGTGAAATAAATGTGGTGGCATGATATCTGGCTTATTGTCTCTCTGTAGTGTCGAGTGGCCCAATAAGTCGCACTTGTAATTGAGTGGTGTGATTATCGCTACCTGGCCTTGTGGCAATGCATGGTGGCTTAGATCTCAATAATCAATGATCTTTGCCCTTCATGTTGCCTTTATCAGTTTTAACCCCAGTCTTGTCAGGGGACACCCTACTTCTGCTGTTCCCTCCTCACTTCTGTCCACTCGACGGCTCTGCACAATCCGCCCAGTCGTCCGTGTCCATCCGCATCCTCGGCTGAACCTCGGATCTGGACCTTTCCCATGAGCATCTAGCCTGTTAGACGATCCCTGGTTCCAGTTCATCCGTACTTTCCACTCCATCCGCACGACCTTCGTCCACTCAACGTCAGTGTACAATCCATCCGGTTTGTCCAATCAGTCCGGTGTGTCCACATCTTTGGCCGAACCTCAGATCCAGATCCGAGACCCGGACCCGACTTCTGGACTTTCCCAATGAGCCTTGCACCCTCAGCTCATTGGATTGGTACCCTTCATCATCCTCCCCCTCCCTCTTCCCGACCAGCCATGGTCACCATATCGGACCTCTTTCTGCCCCAATCACCCAGCCCATATTCTCAGAATCTGTGGGTGCCTGGTCCCTCAGATGTGGCCTACTGCCGTATAGGGTTGTGCCAGATACTATGGCCTCTGCATAGTACGTCCGCCCTCACTCCCCTCCCTCTCCTTCTCACCTTCCTCTCTCTGTCCCGTTGTTCAGTTTCCAGCTCTTGCTTCCAGATCTGGTTTCCAGCACCTCCTGCACTTCCGGCACTTCCAGCCTTCGGGTGGGTCAGACGACTTCTAGCCACTCCACTCGTTCATTGGGATGGCCAGCCTTTCCCCTAGGTGTTTCCGAGTGTCTCTGTCTCTTCTGTTGGAGTTTACCTCTTAGTCACATGTTGTGTCAGGTGTGGTACTGTATAGTCACGTAGTCACATCAGTCACACATACATATAAAACAGGTGACACCTGGGCGGAGGATCCTTACCTTGTTCTCTAAGGATCCCCTTCTGCCCAGGTGAGTAGATACCTTCCTTCTTCTTGTGTTGTAGATAGTATGCTAAGGATCCCCTTTCCACCCAGCCGCTTGTCGTGAGCCGTTGCCAGTCATTGCCCTTACAGGTCTTATATCCCTAAGATCATCATTGTCAATCTTTTCTTTCTTATGGACCCCTCACTTCCTTCTAATGGTATCGTCTTTATAGACCATACCAGTTTCCCTGTGAACGCCCAAGGACTGGCGAAGCGGTTCTACACTGTTGTAGGTGTTATGCTGTTCTTCACAGTCTTAGTTTAACGATACTGGACCTAGCCTGGCCTAGTCTGCCACAACTGCACTAAGCATGGTTTTTAATGCTGTTTCATTCGCTGGTTGCACTGTTGTTACGGCTGAAGAGAGGACAGCCTTATCCCCTGTCTCTTCAAGAGTCAATATTGGTGGCAATTCATGTACCCAGCCAGTATAGAGCCCTATATGTTCAAGGAACATATGTGACAACTATCGCTAGTATTCCTTGAACACCATTCTAATTGTCTCTTTTCCAGCCTTGTATTTCCATGAACTCTGGCATGAACTGTCTTTGCACGACCCTTACACCTGGCTGTTTTCACCTGGCCTTTCTAATGCTCAGCCATCAGGCTGATTGCTTGTAAGACAGACTATATCAGAGCGTGTTGAGACGTTAAACTGCTTTATGGTTTTTTGCTGGTGTATCACGCTCACACTGGGGCAATTACAGACGCATGTGAAGGCCGCATGCGACAAACACATGTGGTCTGTACTAGCAACAAGGCTCACAAGGCGGCCTTTGGCGTTCAAAGGCAGGCTTTGTGGCATGCTTATGCCTCTGGGTGGGGGAACAAAGCCTGCAACAAAGCCGCCCTTTGTCTTTCAAAGGCAGCTTTGTAGTCTTTATTCCAAGTGCAGGACCACATGCATTTGTCGCATGTGGCCTCTGCATGCTTTGCTTGTTGGCCCCAGTGTCAGGGCTGAGCTAACATCACCAAAAGCAGGGATTTTCAATATCCCTTGATGAAGATCATCCGGCACGATGGCCATGATCAAGCTATATAACATGGTCACCTGGCTGATTTGCCTTCATAAGGCGACATCGCGCTGATGTGGCCTTGATAAGGGCAAATTAGCCAGATATTGCCCTTATTAGGCCTAGGTCAATGTGAGATGCACTGACCACAGAGATATTGGTTTATTTGGCCAGATAAGGTGTGTATCAGGATGAGGAGGCAAGTATTGGGCCAGATCTGCTTGATATACCATCTTACAACTTCACAGGATCTGTCTTGGGCTGCATTGACCTGTCGCTTGATTTGGGAAGTAGGAGGTTACATCCCAGCTCAGTCCCTCATCTCTGCCTCATTGTCCCAATAATGACGCAGTTGCATCCAGAGCAAATCTGTGTCATTGACTTGGGTTTTGGTAGTCTAGAGTCTCACCATCACTCGATGTAAACAGACAATTAAATGAAATGTTATCCATAATTGCACAAAGGGCCGGGCGACCGTAAAGGCCTCAACATGCTACAACGGTGCATAGCCCTCCTCTACCTCCTTGACATCTCCATCACCATCCTCTGGGCCCAAGTTATCCACCACCGAACCAGACTCCTCGTCTGACTCTCCACCTGACCCAGCACCGGTCAAGCCTGATTGCACAGATGAGTCGGAAGAGCTTGAATTCGTGGAAAGTGATGAAGCAGTTCTATCTGGAAGTGGTGTATCAGCCGGATCTGGTGTGCCTGGTGGTGTAGGCAGAATCTCAGGCTCGTCAGGAACAGGTGGGTCGAGTTCATCGAGGTCCTCTTCATCTTCTCCACCTGCTGGCTCGTCCTCCAGGGGTATAACAATGTTGTAATGGCTGATACCGCTGCCTCTATACCACATATACATGTCGTGGTCAACAAAACTATGCAAATATTAGTTGAGCTATATCGGATTGGCGACTCACAAGTTGACATAATAATAGTGCCAGTCTTCCTCCTCGCTCAGACCGTCCCTGGGCAGTTGTCCAATTGGGTCGCTGGCGAGGAGCTCCTCGGTATGGCTATGGGCAAAGGCAGGGATAAGGTGAGAGGCACGGATGGGTTTTATACGTGAAGACTCCTTGAGTCAACAACTAGAACCTCAACTTAAGATCTCGATGTGTCCAGAGTCAACAGTATTGATTCCAATAAAGCTACTACTTGTGAAGTGTGTTACAATTTCCACTAGCAACCTGAGACCACCTGCACCAACTTCGTACAAAGTCGAGGTGTAATAATCTGAGGTTCTAGCCTGCTCTGTGCTCCCTTTATACTACCAAGGTCCATGGTCCATGTGATAAACAGAATGAATAATATAAATGAGTGAAAATGATGTGATGGATACAACAGCAATGAAACGACTGCCGTTTGGTTTTATAATGGGTCTATGCCAAGCAGAACAGCCACACTGACCCACCAGCGCCCCACCATGGGTATTGTGAGTGATTCCTCAGCCTGCAGTCTGCTGCCGGAACCTCCATCCTGACAAAACAGAGTTGAATCCGCCCGCCTGGAGTCATCTAGCACAGGTCAGAGCACTGGCTAGCAGTCCGTTTATCTGTTACTGCATTAGTGGTGACCTGCACATCTGCACCAATAACTTGCTAGCTATTCCTCTACTGTCTACTTGTCTCTGTTTGTGACTCGTGACCGCATCGCGAATGTCACGTGCTCGCATCTGTATTTCCGGTCTCGGGTCAATCACTAGTTGGGTACCACATACTAACACCCTTGTTAGAAGGCTGCTAGCGCATGGTTTATTACCCTTCAGATTCCAGACTCGCCACTCGCACCGACTGCTTGTGCTCTCGCAGTATCACTCTCCTGTGTCTCGCTTCCTAGGTGCTAGCACCTTGACTGTTTAGGCTTATGGTTATTTCCCTGTGGTTTGTGCCTCCAGACCGTACTAGTGTGTCACCCTAGTCGTATCTGATGCTACAACTGGCAGCTTGGGCTCACTCCAGTTCTCCTTTATATCACCTAGCCAGAGTCCTGAGTGTTAGTAATAACACATCAGAAGTGCTAGCACTTTCCCGTTGTATAAATACTGGTTCTAGGAAATCGCAAAATAGCACTAGATGCTGCATGCTCTTGTTAAGGCATTTCACCGGGTTGTTAATTCTAGGGTCACTAATATTGGCCACTTCAGCCACTAATGGTTCCCTTTTATTTTCTTTATTTCCTCCATTGTTCTGTTTGTTGAAACTTTGTAAAAGTTGAACAGCGGATTCATCTAGATACGGTTTAGAGGCTTCTGGGAAGGCTTTTCTAGTATCCGCTAGAGTAAAGTGTTCTGGTCCACTAAACTGAACCGCAGTAACTGTACCATTTCATTCAATTCGTTGGCCTTGTGACCTGTGACATCAATGTATGAAATCCATTTTTTGTACATCAGTCGGGGGAGCATGACACCAATTTTTTTTTTTGTAAATTGGGCGGAAAGTAGCGGGAAAGCCACTGGGAGTCAAATCTGCTTGTTTAGACACCTGTAGAGACTTCACAGAGTGTAAAACCGCTTGAAAGCGGCTAGACACAGGCTAAAATTAGGCAGGCATGAGGCATGCCAACAATAAAAACAAGGATTGGATGTCCCGGCCATTGACGTGCCTGAGTAGGATAGCGGCATTGGTAGAGTATTGTAGCATCTTGTTTGGACTTTTTTATTCAGAAATAAGGCTGGTTCATGCAAAGATGAGGAACTGGAACATCGAGTGAGCACAGAATAGGTGGTGAGATGAAGAGCTGTGGGATTGTGGGATTACTGATCTGCCTCCGTTGGTGTCAAAATTGGCACTTGTGCAAACACCGCATGCTGTGGCCTGTTCTGTGCATGCGGAGGCGGAAAATTCGACTTTTTAGCCCTTTTTCCAGCGATTTTCGTGACTTTTTCTCAGAATTTGTACATTGCTCGGTGACCTGTGACACATATGAAAAAATTCGTAAATTTGGGGGGCCTGTGACATGTGGCATACAAATTGAATAAAATGGTACAGTAATTCTAGGTATCAGGTTTTCATCTAAGTCGACTTGTATGACGAATTATCCTTGATTTTTCATCAATTCCTCAAAGTCTGAAAATTTTGGTTGGCTTCTTCAAAGTCATGGATCTCTGTTGAAGCATCCTGCACTTTCTTCAATAATCTAGTTTTGCTCCGCGTGAATGTAGGTACCACAACTCTCTTTCTAGTAGAAGGGTCAGTTAGAGTTAACAACTGACCACCATCTGCATAGTTAGCAATATTACTGATTGTTAAGATATCAAAGGGGTGTCTGAGTAGTACTTTGTAGGCAGGTGCCTGGATAATATGTACTTGCAAGTATACTGTCATATCGGTGAACCTGAAAGGCACATTCCTAGCTAACCCTAGTGACTTCTCAGACTGTCAATTTGTATTCTGCATATAAATGCAGCTATCAGGATCCCAGCCAATTCCTAATCTGACTGCAACTTCTTGCACCATAGAAACTATCTGTGATCCACCATCCAAAATACTTTCATCTTCACTGACACTGTTAATCAAGGGATAGACCACTCTAAGAGAAGCTGAATCCCCAGCTCTTCCAATATCAGTGAGATTAATGAAAACCTGTTTAGGTGCTTCACCCACTAGGATAGACAACCAGTACTGAACAATAGCATTGTCCACCACTACTGCACCCATAGGTATCAAGCTGTCTGCTTCATCCATTATCTAGTGTGTGGCATGAAGGGTAAGTCCTAAACACACCGGCATCAAGTCTACCGCTATTCCAGGGATAGGCTCAACTAGACCATTGCCTGAAGTTGAATGATGATTCAACTCCATATCATTTAATGCCTGTTGTAAGGACTCTCTCATTCAAGGAGTAACTCTCCTCTTTGAAAGCATAATCCTAGCCTGTCTCAACAGTTTCGGACTCATACTGAACAATCCGTTGAGCGATATACCAGTTTCTATGTTGTCAAAGATTTCAGCCACTAAGTTGGCAGCTTTCATCTGTGAGGTTACCTTTCAACTGGTGCTCTAACCTCATAGTTCTTTCTGTGGCCAAGCAGCCTTAGATTGGCCTGGTCCAGAATCCGCTGGCCGTTTTGTGAACTGAAACTGGTGGTACCCTTTCTATAAGGTCAAGGTGGTGCCTCTTCAGTTTCATCCCCCACCTCAGAAGCCATGTCTGAGGCAGCGTCATCTTTTCTATCTCTTGTACATTTGGAAAAACCCTAGGTGTTTCAACAATTGGTTTTTCAGTTTTGTTACAGTCTTTAGGTGAAAGGTTCTCTGGAGGCTTTGCTGTGTTAAGGTTATTTTGTTCCTTAGCCCCCTTCCTTGAATCCTCTAGAAATCTGCTTCATCAGACTTGGAGCCGCTCCCCATTCAGCTCTAGTCAAGGCGAATTGGTCTAGAGTGTTCATTTCAGAGAACATCTGAGCCAACATCGTAGAAATGAGGTCCGTTTGACTAGCCAACATAGCGGCCAGTTTGGAGTGGTTGAACACTCTGTCCCTGGATGAATTGAGAAGACTGACCAGAGCATTGAGCCTCGTTTTGCCTAAGAGTTGGTTCTCAACCATCGAGTCCGGATCCCATCATCCCATCATCCCGTATCATATTCAGATTCATCATAGTAGTCGTAGCTTTCTTAGCCATTTCCATCGGCGCAATTTTCTTCTAGAGGAGTGGAGTATAACCCTGGAGCAGTCTGGTTGAACACGTTCTGAATGTTGGACTGTGCTGCTCCAGTTTTGCCACTAGCTTCCGCTATCATCTGTTGCCTAGATTTGTTGCCAATAGCATACAGTGGCGGCAAAAAGAAATGGACACCTGAATTTTGATCTGGTTTAGCACAATTTGTTGGTCAAATCCCTTAGGTCAAAGTGTAAGACAGGTAGATTTTCATGCTCAGAGTATGCTCGCCAAATTTTAAGAGGAAGGATGGCTTCAATGCTTTGCTGTACAGTGATTTCATCAAACGGTGCTATTTGGTGCTGCCAAACAAAAACAAAGTGGCTCGAAAACTTGTCAGAACCGGTATGAATTGCGATTTAAGACACTAGTACTTGGTATACTTCCCCTCCGCATCATGCAGGGCCTGGACGCGACGGGGTAGGGAGTCGTACAATTTGTTAATGTAGTCCATATCAAGATTTGCCCATTCTTCCTTCAAAGCCTCCCACAACTGGTTCTCATTCTGCGGGAGGATCTTCCGAGCACGCACCCGACGATCCAACTCCTCCCAGGCATGCTCTATGATGTTCATATCTGGAGAGGAAGGTGCCCAGTGGAGTAATTTGATGTCGTGATCATGGAACCAGTTGGACGCAAGGCGAGATGTGTGCTTCGGATCACCATCCTGCTGAAAAACGATGTTGCAGGGCTGAAGCGAGTAGTCGGAAAGGGTGCCCAGACACCTTATAGGCTCAGGTTAACTAGTTAAAGCCTGGCTGTAGACCATGGGCTTAATGCGTTATTTCTGGGGAAGTATAACAGGTTATTTCTGGGGACCTCCGGCACTTCTGTTTGTCAGTAGGCATCATCCCGGCTTTGCATGGCTTGCCCCGGCATTGCTTGGGCATCATAGGCAAGGCTTATCCTAGGCAAAAATGATAATTTTCATTTAAAATAACACAAAGATGGTTATATTTCAATTAAATACCTCAATTGATGGCCATCTGTATTGGGTGGGGATTGATGGTGCCGGCTTTTGCCTTGAAAGTGATGGCCATCAATATTGGGTGAGGATTGATTGTCCCAGCTTTGCCTTGATTGTCCCGGCTTTTGCCTTGAAAGTGATGGCTGTCCTGATATTAGAAATATGATTGATGGTCCCGGCTTTTGCCTTGAAAGCGATGGGTGTCCGTATTGGGTACCTTAGGATGGATGGCCGCCTGTATTGGGGTTGTAATTGATGCCTGGATGCTTTAAATACCAATATTGGTTCAAAAAGCGCCGCGTCTCGGAAAGTATTTTGCATTTTGCAGGCCAACCAGTGCACCAATTAGAAAATGGTATATATGAATCTGGTAGCCATCAATGAGCTCTACGACATGGGTACGGGGATCAATGGTTTTGAGGATCAATTTCCTTTTTTGGACACTAACGCTTTCGGCCCAAAAAAGAAATCATTCACATTAGCCCTTCCCTGGCTCATAATTCAACCGTTTTCAATGGTCTAATCTCATAGGTACATTGTTCTATGTTCTTTGAAGTCAGCTGGGGTACAGTGGAGCCCATTACAGTGCAATAATAGGGTGAAAAAGGCGAATAAATGATAAATTGGGTACTGGCCATAATATCTTGGGGATATTCCAATATACAAAGGTCTTGGATGGACTACTTTGATCCCTTAGACTATGAAAACACCCTCAACATGATATACCATGATCTGATCATGAAAAACATCGCATTTTGACTATACAATGAAATTATGCTTTCGCTTCATTATGCACTCCTCAATTGTGCGGGGCTTTGTAAAACACACTATTTGGACTTGGGACATGTATTTCTGTTGAAAAGACGAGCTATGGACATTCAATAACAAGTGATATCCCATGATTTTGGGTGATCTAGTTTTATAATCTTGTTTGCCATATTCAGCAGGCCACAGGTTCATATGCAATGCTCTGAAAGCTTCCACTAGGTTATCTGAGCTATATAAATTGTTCTGAGCCAAAGTTCCTGCCAATACATGGCAAGAAAAGTTCATAATGTCAAATGACAGATTTTGCTCATTTCATTAATAGGGCACTATGTAGACAAGATAGTGTGAAATAAACACCAGAAATGAGATCAGGTGGTATGAATACCCCCAGATTACGCTTTATTTCAAGTGATTTGAGGAAGTTGTGGCTGAGTTCTGTTTCCGAGGATCTGAGTTTAAGAGCAACTTTGGGTCTTTCCTCTGGCCTTGATTGAAGACACCATCTGGTCAAATCTCGACCAAATCTCTTCAAAAAAAGCGTAATCTGGGGTATTCACACTGCCTGATCTCAGTTCTAATGTTTATTTGGCAGTGTCCGGTCCAAATAGTGCCCTATTCATGAAATGAGCAAAATCTGTCATTTGCCATTTCGAACTTTCATTGCCATATATTGGCAAGAATTGTGGCTCAGAATTGTTAATACACCTCGCGGAAGCTATTGGAGCTTTCAAAGCATTGCATATGACCCTGTAATGAGCTGAATATGGTAAGCAAGATCAGAAAACCAGATCAGCATAAATCATGGGATATCACCTGTTCTGAGTGTGCATAACTCACTTTCCCAACATCTATATATGCCCTGAGTTCAACTGATGTGTTTTGCATTGCCTCGCAGGATGGAGGAGTACATAATGGAGCGAAAACATAATTTGAATGTATGCCTAAAATGCGATGTTTTTAATCATCAGACTATGAGGTATCACATTGAAGGTTGTCTCATAGCCTGAGGGATGAAGGTAGTGTATCCAGGACATCTTTATACTGGTCTATCTCCAAGATATTATGGCTAGCATACAATTTATCATTTATTCGCTTTTTTCACCTAATTATTGCACTGTAATGGACTCCACTGTACCTCAGTTGACTTCAAAGAACATAGGGACAATGTACCCATGCGGTTAGATCATCGAAACGGTTGAATTATGAGCCAGGGAAGAGCTGATGTGAAGAATTTCCTTTTTGGGCGGAAAGTGTTAGTGTCCAAAAAAGGAAATTTATATCCGAAACCATTGATCCCTGTACCCATGTTGTAGAGCTCATTGAGGGCTACCAGATTTATATATACCATTTTCTAATTGGTGGGCTGGTTGGCCCGCAAAATGCAAAATACTTTCCGAGACGCGGTGCTTTTTGAACCAAAAATCATATTTAAAGCATCCAGGCATCAATTACAACCCCAATACAGGCGGCCATCCCTCCTAAG
The DNA here is from genome assembly GCA_029378375.1 of Mycena olivaceomarginata. Taxonomy (NCBI): domain Eukaryota; kingdom Fungi; phylum Basidiomycota; class Agaricomycetes; order Agaricales; family Mycenaceae; genus Mycena; species Mycena olivaceomarginata. The sequence goes on from JARKIC010002407.1 coordinate 45,464, forward strand.
GCACCCAGAACAGACAGCCATCACTTTCAAAGGAAAACTGGGACCATCAATCACATTTCTAATATCAGGACAGCCATCGCTTTCAAGGCAAAAGCCGGGACCATCAATCCTCACCCAATATTGATGGCCATCACTTTCAAGGCAAACACCGGGACCCAGCCAATATGGATGGCCATCAATTTAGGTATTTTAATTGAAATACAGTTTAACTGGTATTAAATCATTAGTTGTTTGTGGCTGTGGCAGCCTGCCGGAGTGGCATCAATGCCGTAGCAAGCCACCGGCACAGGTTGTGGCTGTGTGGCAAGACCCCAGAAATAATGCATTAAGCCCTTGGTCTACAGCCAGGCTTTAACTGGTTAATCTGACCATATGAGCTGGCCCAGAAGTGATTCTTCAAGAATATCACAGTACTGGTGAGCATTCATCCGCCCATCGATGCGGTGAAGCCACCCAGTGCCGTGCTCTGTCAAACAACCCCATACCATCACACTTCCACCGCCATGCTTCACTGTTTTCTTGATATTCCTGGGTTCCAACTCCTCCCCTGGCCTCCTCCGACAGTACTGCTTCCCATCCGACCCAAAAAGATTGAACTTGGACTCATCCGAGACAATGACATCACGCCAATCATCCACGGTCAACTCCAGCATGTCCGCTGCCCACTCTTTACGCTTTCTGATGTGGAATAGCGCTGAGCATAGGCTTTGCACGGCGAATACGACCGTTAAGGCCGATCTCCTGAAGTGCGTGACGGGACTGTCTGGGCAGGGCGTCCGGGGAATAGCTTTTTCTGCACGTCAGAACCATCACGCGCCTCGCCCGTTTGGATCATTTTCGAAGTGTGACGCATATCGCGTTCTGTAAAGCAACATGGGCGACCGGTTTTCGGTGCGTAGTGATAATAATCACCCGATTCCTTGACCTGGCGGTAGTTCCGCCCAGCCGTTTGGTAGGAGAGGCCGGAGTTCTGCGCCAATGGCTGTAAAAGGCATTTTTTCTTTCTCGTGCATGCGCACTATTCGCGCCCGCTTTGTTGGTGTGCACTTTGTCATAGGACACACAGTAGAAGATGTGTGTGAAGTTTTGTAGTAGTAGCGCAAGTGGTGGCAGAGAACGAGACGTGTTTTGTGGTTGATTGTGGAGCGCAAAATGACGTGACTGCGTCATTTTGATCTAATCATGCGGCATCTCGACTTCAAGTCACCCAATGCGTCGAGGGTATTATACACATTAAAGTCTACCTATCTTACACTTTGACCTAAGGGATTTGACCAACAGATTGTGCTAAACCAGATCAAAATTCAGGTGTCCATTTCTTTTTGCCGCCACTGTAGTAGGGGCGACCATCAGCATAGCAGTCCCTGTTACCTACAACTTTCAAGAAGCTAGAAGTGATGTGAGCTTGTCAATGAGGGTAGGTATCAATTCAATGCCCCGCATCTGAGCAATAGTAACACAAGTTGGTCTGAGTCAAAGACCAAAATGTTACTTGATGGGGAGGCATAGTTTGGGAATCAGGAGCGCCAGGAAGTCGACCAGGTAAGGACTTATAAAATGAATTAAGCTCATTCATCTTTCTCTGAGTTTCCTCATGCATCAAGGACACTTTCTTGAAGGTCCTATCTTCCATTTTGCTCATCATGTTCACTACCATTGACTTCATAGCTTCTAACATGGTGGCAGTAGAGCTCTTTAGCAACCGCCGAAAAGTGAATTTTTGCGAAAAAGTGAAGCTCCACCTGATGAAACTGGCGCCAGAAAATTTGCTCCACAATGAAAGCGTCATCCCGGGATACGATCAGGTGATTGATGTTGACGCGCTCCACCGGCCGGACAGCGCCACAACACTGTTCTCTCGAACAACCATGGCTGGCCACCTCAAGCAGTTTACATTCCACATTCTCGCTCCACTACTGGAAGAGGGGGATGCTGATCTATTTCATATCCACGAATGGACCGCCGACCCGCGCTGATGATCCCTGGGGTGCTCTCGCCCACTCTACTACCGCACCCCGTCAGCCCGAAACTGCACGCCCTCCGATCGGCGGCAACCGAATTACAACTAGCTGGCTGAGAAGCTTAGATCCCCGAGACTGTTTGCATCAGTTCCGGTACGTCGCCTTCACGAGGCTGGATGTTTAAACAACTTAAATTCCACGCAGCCTTTATGCCGACGAGTTGGTTAATCTCGCCGCAGCGATGGACATCCCCGAAATCTTTCGAACGTCAAACCGATCGGTGTTCCCACGTGTAGAAGCGCTTGCTCTGCTTCTCGCGCGATTCAAGTCTGCCGGCGATGTGTTCGACCTTACAACAAAATATGCCCGGTCTGCATCTGCCATCAGCGAGCTCGTCAACGAACTTTCTGAGTTCCTTGATGAATGCTGGGGCCATCTGCTGGAATTCGACACCAACGGGCTCCTCGCACCTGCGCGGATGCAGGAATACGCCGACACAATCTATACGAAGGGCACGCCGCTGGATTCCGTATGGTGTTTCATGATTGCACAATTCGGTGTATATGCCGTCCGACGTGGTGGCAGCGACAGGCATACAACGGCTATAAGAAGATACACGCGATGAAATTTCAGGCCATAAACTACCTAATGGCCTCATTGGCCATTTATTTGGTCCAGTGGAAGGTCACCGCAATGACAACGCGCTTCTCGCCGAATCCCAGCTTCTCGAAAAATGCGCCCAGCTCGCATTCCGACCCGGAGCAGACTAGAACACCCCATTAACCCGACGTTACTTCCAAATGTTTGGTGACCCTGCGTATGGTGTCAGTCCGCTCATTCTAAGCCCATTCGCAAGCGCCGCACAGACGCGGGAGCAGACTAGGTGGAACAAGGTGATGTTGAGTGTTCGAATGTCGGTTTGAACATGGTTTTGGAGAGATCACACGCGGGTGGCCTTTCCTTAATGCATGGTGGAAGCACCGAGTGTACTCCTCTCCTGTGGGCAGATATTACCGTGTTTGCGTACTTCTCGCAAATGCGCTCAACTGCATTCGACCCAACCAGACTTCGGAAGCCTTTAATTTATTACCACCTGTGGTCGAGGATTACTTCCATGACTAGAATAATAGCATTCGAGGACTCGGATTCTTCGTTACTACTATACAAACTTTATTTATGCTATGAGAACTTTGACTACGCGTCGACGCGATCAGGAGTAATGAGGCTCTTAAGAAGAGTGATATACTCATCCTTCTGCTGAACGGACTTATCTACGAACTTGTTGAACGTCTGCGCAATGTGCTCGTCGTGTTTGGCGCGGCATTCGTTCTCAGCTTTCATGAGGGACAGCAGCCCATCCTTGTCATACGACTCGTTACGGCGGCGGCGCTTGCTCTTGTTGGCCTTGGCCGCGGCGTCGTCATCCGAATTGAGGACCTCGATGCTGGACGAGGCTGCAGTGGTGCGAGAAGGGGTAGCGGTGGGCTCGGTGTCCATGATTTCACCCTCATCATCGCTCACAGTGTTGGCGCGGCGGCGGCTTCGGAGTGTCTTCATCGAAGCATCACGGATGGCATCACCGCCTTGGCGGTTCTCATCGTTCTTCTGCATACGAGGTATGGTTAGAAAGATTTGAAAACAGTAATCATGTCGCGCACCTTCTTAATCTGCTCCTTGGCTTCGTCAGACTTATCCTTTGCCTGATCGTACTGTGTCTCGAGGCGCTCGAGCAAGGCACCAATGGTGATTCCGGCCGAGGTACCCTCGCCGATGAGGTTTGCGAGCTTTACATTTTTGCTGGGATCCTGCAAACGTGGACTCATGAGTGAAGAAATAAAGAGAGTTGGAGGACGTGCACCTTCTTGAAGGCTACCAAAGCCTCAGCTTTATTCTGCATGGTAGCCGGGGTAATGCTCGGGTGAGGGAAGCCCCGCTCAATCATCATTTTGACGACGAGCTGCCAGGTAGCCCCCTTCAACTTGTACGGGGCGAGCCAAGGCTGCAAATCAATGACAATGCGACAGAGGAGGATGAGGTGCTCGGCCGTAAACTTGGCCTTCTTCCCACCAACTACGGCTGCTGAACCCTCGTCCCCATTCCCGTCTCCGTCTCCGTCTCCGTTTTCTTTTTCCACCTTGTCTCTGCTTCGCTTCTTTCCGGCTGCGCCGCTCTGTCCGATGGCCTTCTGAATATTGTCGTTAACGCGGACCGGGGTGCGCACTTGGTTGGACGGCAGGGGACTGCGAGGCAGATTGACCGGCGCGTCGAAAAGGGGTCGAGCGCGGTTGTACATCGCGAAAATGGCGTCAGCGTGCGTATTTGCATCGTCAAACTGTTTGTTGGCGCTCTGGAGGTGCGCGGTGGTGAAGTGGAACGGCTCGAAAGGGCTCGCGGGGAACTCGTCCGAGACAGGGGTGACCGGGGTGAGCGGTGCGCCGGAAGGGGCCTTGCCAGGGCGAGGGGTGTCGAAGTTGAAGGTAGAGAAGTCATCGGTGGGGAACGTGAGGGTGGGGGCTGTCGAACGCGGATGCGAAGCCACATTGATCTCAGCGTTGGACCAGCCAGTGGTGTTGAATGCGGGATTATGTTCGTCAGGAAGAGGGGACATGGTGCGGAGACCGTCCCAGGTGTTATCTGTGTATGAAGGCATGTTGTAGGCACTGAATTTGCGTTAAACGAGAGAGCACACACCTTATATCCTACGCGCCTGAGGAGTCGCTTAGAGCAATGACGCAAGCCCACTCCATCGCAGTGTCAGCTGCTGGAGCTATGCGTCATACTGGCCAAAAATCTCGGCGTCGCCATCGTTCGGGGAGGTCTGGTCGACACGACGGACGTTGAGCGCGAAGAGCAGAAGGAAGCCGGTGGTATTCCGTGTTAGGCAATCCGATCGGGCACGTGGCTTCCGTCCGCGGCTTCCTTTCTCAGAAACTAAAAATCTGGTCGAAGTTTTCCAGCTCCACAATGAAAGTGATCCAAGACTTAATGAAAGAAAGTCCACTTTTCGGCGGTTGCTAAAGAGCTCTAGTATCTTTCTCCTCATGTTTGACTACTTTAGTAGTCATTGAACATCTGGTTGAACCAGAAACACGAGGTAAATCATTATCAAGGAACTCAGAGTTCACAGCACTGATCACGGGTCAAGTGGGGTTATTTGTGTGTTTCTTATATAGGTTCTGAGTACATCAATCAATGGTGCACCACAGCATCCGGGTCTGGGCCTCGATCAATCCAAGCCAAAGCCTGTGAAAGCGATGGTGCAACCACCATAGCCACAGCTTTGCCTTCACACAGGAGGGCCCAGTATTGAAGACAAGCTTCATGGAGGTCGCCATACACTTCCCTCTCTCTTCAGACACAGATGGTGAACTAGTATAGTGGCCAGTGAAATATCTGGTGGCACAATACTGTAGTGTCGATCCTCATCATTCATATCAGTCAACCTTGATGCGAGGATCACATCTTTCTAACGGCTAGATCTGCCCGAGTAACAATGGTAATTGCTGACTCAGTAACATGTCTTCAGTACAATCTAATCAGTCGGACTTCTACCCAGTATCCGGCAGTGCAATATTCCAACCAGTATCCAGTGCAATATCTAATATCTCAGCTGGCCCTAAAGTGGTTGTAACAATTCTGACTTTGTATATCTTTCTTCAATAGCCATCAGACTATTCAGACTATTCAGAGGCTGTTGAAGTGGCAAGTCAATAATTCTGAGTAGTTCCCTGATGTTTCACCTCCAGCACATAAGAAAATGGTTTACCACCACTGTCTATAGCTCAGTGTAAAATATCATAGTCAGGCCATAACAGCCTTTTGGGCTGCCTTGTTAAGTCTACTCAATCCTTCTTAGTTGGTTTGTTACACTGACTTTTGGCCATCAATAATGTAGCCTACCACCCCAGGGAAAGTGTGCACTCATAATCTAATGCCTCACTTCTGCCCACTAATAGGTTCAAAATGAAATAAAAACGGGTGTTTTCATACGTGGTTTTGTACATGCCCTATCAACAGGTATATCCACGAGTGTGGTTGCTGTGGCTGCCAGTTCTTCCTGAACACTCTTGTCCTCCACCTGCACCCCACCACCAAACTTGAAGCTGTTAGTCTCGGGGAAGAGGTAACTGTCCCAGAAGAAGAACAAGTTCTGGGCCCATTTTTGCCAACACTGAAGGCTTTCGAGGATCTTGTCGAGATATTGTTGAAATGATGGTAATAATTGATGCCAGTGACATCACCGGTTTCACTGAATGTCTCATTGCCGGAGAACAGCCAAATGCCCTGTGTGGCGTGTCGTCAATCAGAAATCAGATTTGAAAACAATGTACCCAGACAACGGCAAAAACGAGGGTGGGCACCTTTAAGTAAGCAAAGAGCTCACCTTCAGCACTGTGTGGGAGGAGGCAAGTTCAAATAAACCTTGGTAAGGTTTATCGATTTGGCGGCGTCGACGGTGACAGCAACAGTGATGGCAATGCGAAGGAAAACAATGAGGATACTGCGGGGGTGCCGAGGTGGTAGTGGTATGGGCAAGAGAGAGGTTGTGGAGCTTGTCTGCAGTCCATGGGTGTGTTTATGGAGCCCATGGAGCAAGTGCCATAAGACTTTAGGGTGAGCCACCTCCAGTGAGCCTTGGTTACAGCTTGGTGAGTTGGCAACTGCCCTGGAATATCACAACAATAGTTCATGACGAAAGACTGTGGAATCCGTTGCTGAAAAAATAGGTAAGAAGTTGCAACAGAGCCATCATCTGTGTTCTCCACAATGCCAAGCCCGACCCACTTTCCCTTGCTCGATTGGTCTGGTTTCTGTGCTGCACAATTCCAGGCAACTCAATTTTCGGTCTTGCATTTGGCTACCACTTCAAAAACTCGAAGTGGAAGCCCTGAACAATTTGGAAAAGATGCCGAGTGATTGAGGAGTGCAGATGGCCCAAATTTTTGCTGTTAGGGCATGTTACACGTGCGTGGGGATCTGAATGAAAAAACCTTTATTTTCCCATAGACACGATTGACAATGGTATGTTCTTGAGGCTTTTTTTTTTTTCATTTGGACCAAAGTAGTCTGCTATAATTACTTACGTCTCCTCATAACCACTTTTGCTGTTGGCTTATGAATACTGAAGACCACTTTTGATGATCTGGCTGGTGTTATAACTGCTTATGAACACCGTAAGGGGTCTGAATCCCTTATGAGCAAATCGGTGGTTTTGAGACATGAGCCTGAGCATAGAGGATTTTTTCGAAGAACATAACTTGGAATCTGACCCAGGCTGAAGTTGAACAAGCCTCCTGCGGTGTTTGAACAAGCCCCCTGTGGTGTCTGATCAACCACTTGATGGAATGCAGGTGCAGCTCTTGGCTTTTCTTGCTGTTACGCCCTAGAGCAAGCAAATAGACTACAGGGGGTGAAGAAAAAAGGAACAAGCTTCCCACAAAAAATCAAATTATATGACCGATTGCAACACATGGCCCAGGTCCAAGTTGAACGAGCTTCTTGTGATCTTCATATTGTCTACTTCAGGAAGTTTTAATGCAATGCGGGTGCACCCCATGCTTCTGGACCTTTTTCTTCTGCACATATTCAACCTTGTGACTTGTTATACTGAGGCAAAGGTGGCAAAAAAAGAAAATTCACTATTGAATGGCCGAGGCTCAAGTTGAACAAGCTCCTGCCATAATTATATACCAACACCCTATAGAATGTAGGTGTGCACCACGCATCTGGGCCTTCCTTGCTTGGGATTCACCGCTAGATTTGGCAAGCTAACTTGTAAGCCATGGAATAAAAATCCAACTGGCTGCAGACCATGACCCAGACTCAAAGAGCTCCCTGCTGTATTCATTCTGCAACACACCTCCTAATAGAATGTAAGTGTGCCCCACGCCCCTAGACCCTTTCTTCTGCATATATCCCAACTCAACCCTGTGATCTGATATACCGAGGCGAGAGTGGGGAAAAAAAAGAACCTACATACTATCGAAGGCTCCAGGCTTGAGTCAAATGATCTCCCAGCTGTATGCTTGAACCAAAAGAAATAATGGAATGCAGGTGTGCCCCGCACCCCTGGGCCTTTTTCTACTTGCTTGTGGTCAACCAAGTTGTGCTTGCTATACTGACACGAGAGTGTGGCATAAAAAAAATAAAATAAAAAACATCATTACCTCATGGCCCAGGCTCGAGTCGAGTTTCCTGCTGTGATATGGTGAGAATTACAATGAACCAAATGCAGGTGCACCCCGCGCTTCTGGGCCTGTCCTTCTGCACATGCCCTGTGATGTGTTATACTGAGCCGAGAATGGGGCACAAAAAGCCACATCACTATTGGATGGCCCAGGCTCAAGTTGAATAAGTCCCTGCTGTATTCATCTACTAACAACGGATAGAATGAATACAGATGCGCTGTGGAGGAGGAGAAGTCCCGGCGCGTAGGTTCAGGTTTTGGGTCGGTGATCCGTTGTGAGGTCTCCGAGCGTGCTACGCATCGCTCGTCGCCTCATGGCCCCTGCGAACCATCTGCACGAGTAACGGGACGAGCTCGGACGTACGTGACGGATCTTCCTAAACGGGATTCCACGTTACCGGAAGCAGCTTCCGAACGAGACCAACATTCTCCCCACCATCCGCATCGTCTCCCCTGTCATTAGAGCTCGCTCCTGCACTATTGTCACCCGGATACGACATATACCCCATGATCCGGTTTCTCAACGCCTTCCTACGACGCGACCCTCTGTATACACCTCCAACGAACCGGTGCTCCTCATACCACACTTCAAATAAAGCTCAATATAAGTCATTTACATTGTCCCTTCCCATTCATAGTGTTTATTTCGCACTCAATGGTCTCCTTGGTGCCCTATTCACAAAATAACCAAATAATGTCATCTGACATATTTCGAGTTTATGATCCCATACTAACCTGTTTTTTGGCTGGGAACTCTTTATATAGCCTGGAATATCTGTTTGGAGCATTCAGAAGGATCCCTATGGCCATGTGGCATGTGAAATGGGCTGAACAAGAATAGAACACATGATCACCTCAAATCATAGGCTATGGGATGCTCTTGGTGTCAGCTGTCCATCCTTCTGATATATATACATAGTAAAAGTCCAAAGGATGTGTTCTGGGATATCCCACATCATGTGGAGGCCCATGATAGGGTGAAAGTGTAATTTCCTGGTATGGCCAAAATGCGATGTTTTGAATGATCATCATATAATCTATTGCTTACAGGGTGTTCCTATAGCCTAGGGGAACAAATTAATACAGCCAGGAGGTATTTACATTGCTATATCCCCAAGATATTATGGCCAGGAACACAATTTATCAAATTCGCTATTTTCACCATATTATTACACTATAATGGGCCCTGATTTGGTCCAGTCAGCTTCAAAGAACTTAGAAAAACATCCCTATACAGTTAGATCATCCAAAACGGTTGAATTATGAGCCAGGGAGGGGCAAATGTAGAAAAACTTCCTTTTTGGGCAAAAGGTGTTAGTGTCCCAAAAAGGAAAGTTATGCTCAGATTATAGAGCTCATCAAGGGCTACAAGAGTCACCTATACCGTTTTTTCAATTGGTGGCCCCGTTGGTCCACAAAATGCAAAATGCTTTCCGAGACACAGCGCTTTTTGTGCTATTTCAGACACCTATCAATTGTAAGGCAATCGCCGGGACCCATCAATGTTGCTGAGGGTACATATTGCAATGTGCACCAGTATGATAGCACCCATCAACAGCACCCATCAATTGTACGCCAATCGCCAGGACCCATCAACGTTGCTAAGGGTACACATTGCAATGTGATGTTGCTGAGGGTGCACATTGCAATGTGCACCAGGATCACGTTAGCAGGAAGGACCCATCAATGCTGCAGAAGGTACACATTGCAATGTGATGTTGCTGAGGGTACACATTGCAATGTGCACCAGGATCACGTTGGCAGGGAGGACCCATCAATGTTGCTGAAGGTACACATTGCAATGTGATGTTGCTGAGGGTACACATTGCAATGTGCACCAGGATCAGTTGCCGAGGTGCCGGGAATTGGCCGCCAGATGCTGCCGCAGGGGGCACAATGCATTGTGCCCCATGCATGATAGTCAATTGGTCCCGTCTCAACATGCACCGCTGGTTGGGCCAGGTCACATTGCATTGTGGCAACCTGAACTGTTGCTTCACACGACGCATTGACTAGCTGAGGGAGACTGTCCGTCTCTCCCCCTTCCTGAGCACTTGAGCACTCGCCGACATAACTACCAAGCCGTGCCTGGAGCTCCAGACACATTCCGAGGTTGTTTGGCCTCGCTGCGCATCACACACACCTAGAGACGATCAGTCTCCTCAGCAGATACACCCGTTCTCCTGCCGTATAGGCACCCCGAAACACCCCATGACGTCCCCTGCCCCCTGGAAACACCTGCGACCCACATGGCACCTCTGGAAACGCGGGAAGTCATTGAGGAGGTATAAAAGGGAGCGCATTTAGTAGGAGGAGTAGTGAGTACCTTCCGGCCTGCAGAAGTAGCATTCGTGGTGTTTTCCCCACTTTCTGTACCATTCTCAGCTCAATCTAAGGGGTACTCCCAGCCTTCCCCGACCTCGTACCTCTCATGCACCCTCCTCCTCGCCCACTGCCAGAGGCAGGCCACACATCTTACATTCGCTCGTTCATCGGCGTCTCACCTCTCACACCTCCATCAGCAGGGTCCCTCCTCACCGGACCTGGTGTCACCATCCCAGGCTTCCTCGATTAGGATCACCGTTTTCGTGAGCCTTGCTCTGTAGAAAACAGGCCCAGAGAGAAGCCATCACATACAAATCGCCGTCCATAGCCAACGAGGCCAACCGTCTCGCCATCGACCGAACGACATCAGTGTCATCGTCTGTGCGACACACATCGCATCTCCAGCGCTGGTTCTAAGGGGAAGAGCGCACGAAGGAAAGCAGACAGGGCAATGCATTTAGGGTTCCAGTACTGTCGTACAGGGAACCAGGTTTAGGCATTCACACCTTCTTTACCGTTTTCACTAACAACAGGTCCGCCACACATGTCCACACCTAGGAGACGAACAGTCTCCACGATCCACCGTTCACACACACACACACACACCCATCGCTCATACAAGGCTGATTCGTGCACCGACCTTCCGCTCTATCATTCGACTATACCTTCCCCTCTAGAGGACGAACGTAGTCGAATTCGAATCATATATCATTCGATACCGACACCGCGGTCCTTATCACACCGTGTAGTGACAGAATGAATATTTGGGTTCAAGTTTATGAATGGGTCCCGGGCCATAGATTGTGAAAGCGGTGATAAAACAGAGTACAATATTAGGCAAAATGCCGTGTGAAGACAGCGGCGTCGTAAGGTGCGATTTGTGGTGTTTGGGTGGCTAAACGGCCCACTGGCGACTTTCCGAGAGGAGAGGTCGAGGTGCTCCGATGCTACCTCTAGGCGCTTGGCCTTACACTGGTCGCAATGTCGTGGTATGGGTGTGAATTCAATGATGTGGCAGTATTTACACTACAAACAATGCTGTAACTGATGGTAAAATAAAACTACTGTAAAGTCGAAACCAGGGTGTGGATGAATTTCCACACGCCGGCCATCCAACCCCTCCACAGCACCCTGCACGTCTGGGCCTTCCTTGCCTGGGATTCGCCACTATATTAAGACAAGTCCACTTGTAAGCCACGAAATAAAAAACATTACGAAGCTCAAGTCCATGGCCCAGGCTTGAGTCAAACGAGCACCCTGCATAATGCATTGGCATCAATGAATTATGGAAGGCAGGTGCACCCCGTGCCTCTTGGGCCTTTTCTTCTGCACATATTCAACTTTTTTCGTGAACTTGGCTGCGGAGTAATTTCAAAAAAGGCCTGTTACTAAAACTCAGGGCCCAGGCCCGAGCCAAACAAGCTCTCTGCCATCCCCATTGATTACTTAAAAGCAGTATAACAGAATGCAGGTGTGCCCCGTTGAAACGCCGTAACAAGAGCGCGCGGCATCTAGTGCTATTTTGCGATTTCCTAGGACCAGTATTTATACAACGGGAAAGCGCTAACACTTCTGAAGTGTTATTATTAGCACTCAGGACTCTGGCTAGGTGATATAAAGGAGAACTGGAGTGAGCCCAAGCTGCCGGTTGTAGCATCAGATACGACTAGTGTGACGCGCTAGCACGGTCTGAAGGCACAAACCACGGGGAAATAACCATAAGCCTACACAGTCAAGGTGCTAGCACCTAGGAAGCGAGACACAGAAGAGTGGTATTGCGAGCACGCTAGCTGGAGGTGCGAGCGGCGAGTCTGGGATCTGAAGGGTAGTAAACTATGCGCTAGAAGCCTTCTAGCAAGGGCGCTGGTGTGCGGAACCCCTCTAGCGATCGACCCGAGGCCCGAAACACAGATGCGAGCACGTGACGGTCGCGACGCGGTCGCGAGTCACAAACAGAGACAAAGTAGATAGTAGAGGAATAGCTAGCAGGCTATTGGTGCGGATGCGCGGGTCACCACATATGCAGTAACGGATAAACGGACTGCTAGCCGGTGCTCTGACTCGTGCTAGATGACTCCAGGCGGCGGATTCAACTCCGCTTCGTCAGGATAGCGATTCCAGCAGCTGATGGCAAGCTGAGGGATCACTCACGATACCCATAAATGGACGCTAGCGGATCAGTGTGGCTGTTCTGCTTGGCATAGACCCATCATAAAACCAAACGGCAGTCGTTTCATTGGCTGTCGTATCTATCACATCATTTTCACTCATTTATATTATTCATTCTGTTTATCACATGTATCAGGGACCTCAGTAGTATAAAGAGAGCACAGAGCAGGCTAGAACCTCAGATTATTACACCCCGACTTTGTACGAAGTTGGTGCAGGTGGTCTCAGGTTGCTAGTGGAGATTGTACACACACTTCACAAGTAGTAGCTTTATTGGAATCAATACTGTTGACTCTGGACACGTCGAGATCTTAAGTTGAGGTTCTAAGTTGTTGGCTCGCGGAGTCTTCACGTATAAAACCAAGGGTGTTCTCTTTGAGAACCAGCTAGCAGTTGCGCTAGCAGCTTTGCCTTCACCCCGATATATTCGTAGTGTGTTGGATCACCTGCTAGGTGATTGTGTGTTGACTCGAGCCCACTAAGAAGAAGACGGACTAGGTGCCCCCACCTCTAGACCGACTGTAACTTGTCAGTTACTTCGCCTTCACCCCGATATTGACGGAAGCGCTGTCGTAGTGTGTTGGGTCGCTAGCTGGACGCTTATAGTGTCTATTGCCAATACAAAGTGGAAACGTTCCTGTTCTTGGTTAAGGAATAGGTCAGCGGCTTAAGGACTGCCTTGTCGCTTGAGGATTGAAGTCCCTTTGTTGTTAGCCTCAATAGTCTTTGGGTATCCCATTGCGAGGATTTTCACAAACCTACATACTCTGCCCTGGTGCCCTCGATCTAGCGATCCAGCCACCTTGTATCCAACCCATAAACCCCTGCCCATCCCAGGTGCTAGCGGTATTGTTGTTGGCAGCTGCGTAGTGCTAGCGTGTTGTTGAACGACTTTGTTGAAGTCTAGCAGTCGAATTGTGTTTGTTCCAAACCCGCTGGTCGCATACTACGGCCCGGACCCGAACTCACAAAGAGAAGCACTTACATCTTTGGAGGAATAGATTGTTGTAGTGGTGGTTTTGTGGTTGTTTTGTGCAAGCACGAATCTAAGCTATTTCTAGTCGTATATCAAGTGCACCGTTTCACCGTGCTTCTGGGCCTTTTTCTACTTGCTTACACTCAACCCTGTGACTTGTTATCCTCAAGCAAGAACAGGGCAAAAAACCCTTTTCTATCACATGGCCCAGGCTCAAGTTGAACGAACACCCTGCATAATGTATTGGCACTAACCCATGAAAAACAGGTGCGCCCCGTTATTCAACCTTCTTTGTGAACTTCACGGCGGAGTAGTTTCAAAAAAGGTGTGTTACTAAAACTCAGGGCCCAGGCTTGAGTCAAACGATGAGCTCTCTGCTATCTCCATTGATTAATTCCTTAAAGCGATATAATGGAATGCAGGTGCACCCCGTGCTTCTGGGCCTTTTTCTACTTGCCTATGTTGAAGCCTGTGACTTGTTATCCTCAAGAGTGGGGCAAAAAACACTTTTCTATCATATGGCCCAGGCTCGAGTTGAACGTTGAGCACCCTGCATAATGTATTGGCACTAACCCATAGAAGACAGGTGCGCCCCACGCCTCTGAGCCTTTTCTTTTTATTGCAACTCCAAACTCAAAATTCCTCCTGCGAGCCTCACAGAGCCTCAGCGGGGTATTTTTCAAAAAAAAAAAAAAACCGAATTCCTTAAGGCTCATGCTCAAGTTGAACGAGCACCTGCATAATCTAATCCACATCCTCGCCAAACACAGAATGCAGGTGGGCCCCGCACTGCTAGGCCTTTCTTGCTCGAAGGTGAACACCGTGAAGAACAACTCAAATTCAACCCGGAGTGGACGAGTTGTTCAACTGAGGTCGGTAGGTCCGCGGGGGTTCGGGGCAGATATGGTGCAATGGTGTGATGGCGAGATGGCGCGATGACAGATTGATTGGTTGAATGGAAGGAAGGCACAGGTGTGGGAATCTCAATAGGAGTATGTACGTAGGTGTTGGAGAGGCGGCCGTCTGAACAGGTATGTCGTATGAGGAAAAGAAAGTAATCTCGGCTCCAGATCTTTATGGGGTTAGTTGGGCAGCAAAATCAAAAAATCAGAGGCAGCCATCACCCCGTAAAGATCTGGTGCAGTTTGGTCGAGAACCTTGTGATTGCTCTTATTGGTCACATATGTCACAGTGGGTGCTCAGGCAAGTTTTGACATTTGTGAATGTCTGGTAGTGGAATAAATATATTGTGAGCATACAGGAGGTCAATCATACTTCGGAATACATGTTTGCTGCTCAGGAACAACCTCAAGTAAGAAAGAAGCAGGCTACTCTGATTTTTGAGAGGAAACATGAGGCTTCACCCCATATCACCGAAATGACTCAGCAAATTCCAGTGAAAGTCTCTATGGCCCCGCAGTGTCGATAGTAATGTATTCACAACATTTCAGGTCGATAGCAGAGGTGCAGGACCATAGAAATGCAAGGGAGGAGCAGTGCGTGACACAATTGCATGTCTGCCGGGGTAAACTGCACCAGACGTTATAGGGCAGTGATCCCCCATTGAATTTTCATCAAAAACTGCCTCGACGACATTTGAACATCTCCATCAAGACATAGATCCGTTTCTGAATCAACTGCCCGCGAGTGCAACGAGCGGAACTGCCCTATAAAAGTCTGGAAACGAGACTAAAAAGAAAGGAGTGTTGAGAGGAAACACTGGAAAATTCCGGGAACAAAGTGTTGTCTGGAGCAACACAACCGGCCTCGTATATCACGTCGCGTCGCCTACAATACGAGGGAAGGAAGATCCCGATGCAAACCCAGCCAACCGAAAGCGAACGAAAAGCCTCCGAGCGAGGCACCATTGTACAATGCTTCTTGAATGTTCCCCGTCTCTCCCCTCCCGTAAGATGCTGGAAAAACGCCCCCCACACATCTTTGATATATAGATAGACTCCGGAGTGTTTGGAGGAGAAGGGAGGCTAGGACAGGTGGGGTAACCCGGATACCGACATTCTTTGGAGACCGTAGTTCGGGGAGTCTTTGCCAGGGTCAAATCTTGTCAGAACTACGGCAGACAAAGGAGATGGATTGTATGGCGTAGAGGACGTCGGCTCGCACTAACACCGTAGTACAATTGGACCGCACTGGAGGAAAGGCATTGAAAGAGATGGATGACTCGGCCCTGGGGATCGGTGCCGCGTAATTTCCCGTTCTCGTAAAACTTTGCTGCCGTACGATGTAGGCCACCTAACAACCGTGTCGCTGTCGGTCGATTTGTTTTTTTTTCTCCGTGTCGGCAGAAGCCGGATGGAACTTGGCTGAAGTGGTTAGCTCTGGCTGGGTAGGCGCGGGAGATATGGATGGATGCAATAGCAGCCTAAGTATTTTGCTTCCGGACTGAGGAGAATGAAAGGAGAATGAAAAGATTGACGATATGACGGGCGTGGGAGGGATCATCTCGGTGTGATCGGTTGAAAATGATATCTGCGGGATTTACGTCAGGACTTCCACAATTCTTCTCTTGGTCCGCTCAGACTGGGTCTGACCGTCTGGGGAATACGCCTATGGTCTCTTCGTAATTCGACACTCCGTTGACGCACACTCTCTACTGCACACTCGTTTGGTCTGGGTCTACAGACAAATTGAAAGAGACGGTTGCAAATCAAAAGGAGAAAACTGGTCATTGGAGAATCTGCCAGTGACATTGAAAAAGACTAGCATTTCGGAGCCGGGTGAAACGCTGACTATGGGGCTGGCGGTGAAATAACCACAACACAAACCTTGTAAATGAATACGCGGTTCGATAATGCAACTACAACAACTCAAACACTATAGTCCTCGTGCAAGTTCGGGGTTCCAATCCAGTATAGATTGTGGCAATTTGAACTCTAGTTCTCTTTGAGAAGCAAGACTTTACAGGTCTACAAGTCGTATAGATAAACTTGCTCGAATCCGTTCTAGGCGCAATCGCGATAGACAGACGAGATTTTATGTTCAACGGTTTTGTATGATGTGGGTCTAGGTTTGGAGATAATACTCCGATGCGTAAAGCAAGTGATTCTTATGAATTCCGATTCCAAATAGTATCCGCGATTGCTAATCCTTGCGAGATTACAACCAATTGTCAAGTCTGATCCGTTTCCTTATATTCCACGCGTCCGTTCCGTTTATCCAATATGTTCACGCGTCGTTTATAAAGATCCAAATCCAACACAGATAATATTCAAACAGGGAAAACAAACGAAACTTGGTATAGCTTCTGGGTGTCTCCGAATGAATGACTACTCTACCGGTTAAGCGTGAAGTCTAGTAACTTCGCGTCCAACAGGTGGGGTGAGATTCACTGGCGTTCCTCCCATAACCACCCACTTAAATACGTTACAGGATTCTAAATATAAACGAGACAGATACAAACGTGCAATAGGGTTCAGGGTATATGACTAGTGGTATGGCCGCTTAGCCGATGAACTCCTGTCAAATATCAAGCGATTAGTAAATTGAGAGAGATTTATAAGAAACATCAACGAGCCGAGTAGGCCGACCTCCTCGTCAGCACTCCGCTACCCTCCATGGTAACCGCAAGCTCAAATGGTTCCGCCTTGATCCGCTATAAGTGATTTGTCTGAAAATCGTGATAGCCGCCGCTTCCTAGTACCCGAGTACAGTTTCTTAGTCAATTGGTAAATCGACCAAGTCCAGTCCTCTCTTGGCAGTTCTGGAGACGTCAGATGATGCCCAGCAATGATCCCTCTGGTTCAGAAGGATGTTCCCCTCGTAATATGCCCTTAGTCAGGGATGTGCAGTAGCCCCAATCCGTTCCAGGATGGTAAGGCACTTTCCGCGATTGCTCCATTAGCGACTTCCCACTCCAACCCTTTACCAGGATTGTTGTCCAGCGCCTTTCTAATGGTTCGAGACACATTATATCCCTTTTAGCTAACTGCTCAGGCCAGCATTAGCTCTTGTGAGATGACGTCGTAATGTAGTGAAGTACATTATAGTATGTTGCAAACTCGAGCAGATTTGAATAAATGCCCGGGTGCCCCAATACCAGGTCTGTCATCTCCCCTTTCATAAATATTGAGTGTTCCCACTCAACCGGTCGCTGTGTGACCTTTATCTGAACATGACAAATCTTATTTTGTCATCGAGTGATCCGTTCATGTCAACACCCATCATTCGACCTTCGAACTTCCGAGGATCGTGGGTCGTATCCCTTTTCAGGTTACGA
>JARKIC010002408.1:0-63287 GCA_029378375.1 Mycena olivaceomarginata
ACCTTCGCTATGGTGCCCAGATTCAAAGACAGGCTAAGCAAAGCCAAACCGGTGTTTAAAACAATGTTTACAAACCAGACTAATAAACAGAGCCCTAGCCCATTCTGAAATAGCACAGCCACCCATAAACCTCGCCAACACGATTTCTCTTCCTCTTCGGCCGCATTTGGGTAATTCTGGCTACGTATATTCCGGTACAAGGTCGGCTGAGGTGCAACTGAACCAGTCCAATGCGGCTGGAGGGAAAATATGTTCACGTGCGGGCTGAGTTGAGCTCAAGTGAAGACCTGAAACCATTTCTGTGACTGGTGGACTCCGGGGATATATACCTGGAAAGGGAGAACCCCGACTGGGTCCCAGAGAGTTTCAGCTGGAGGTCCTGCCCATTCAGGGCCGGCCAGTTGTCAGCGTGCAGCTATCTCCGAATTATCAATAACATACAGTTGTAAACCGGGAAGCGCAACATCGTACACGTTTCGCGCATATGTCAGCCAAATTTCACTCAAATCACTCGATTCAAGTTATCAAACGGGCATGAAGTGAGGATGCGTTGCAGAGGTTCTTCGGAATGGCCTGTGCCCATTGCCAACAATTCGACGGTTCTTTCGACGCGCCGACCGATATGCGAGTGTTTACCGCCTTGGAGCTAGTGGAGTAATCACCGAGTTTGCAGTCAAAAAATACCGCGGTCACCGTGGAGTCCTGGCGATGGAATTGGAGGCCGCAAGCGAGCAATGGAAGCAAAAGGCGAAGATGGGAACCATCTAGGGGTGTTGAATTTTTTCAAGTTTTGCTCAGAAATTTCGCGGTTTTTTTTTTCCCACGGTATAACCACCCTCGAAACGAAAATTTTGCCTATAAAACACATTTTTCTGGTTTTAAATCTCGAATCCTGGGTGAAAATGACCAAGATCACGGCTTGACATGAAGTTCCGTCTGCTACCATACGCGCAAACAGATTACACATCACTCGTGGAACTCGCATCAGGCGCTAGCTAGGCTCGTCCCCATCCGGTATCCAGCAAAATAAAGACAAATTGCATCACTCGCTAACGCTCGGACAAGGCTCGTTAACGATGATCTCCCTGTTGTGCACTCTTTGTCTGATTGTTGGCTTTGTTTGTGTGATTTTAGTAATTCAGGCTTACGTCCCCGTCTCTCACTGAGATCCTTCGTTAATGTTGACTGGTTCACGAGTCTAGGCGCTAGCAGTTGATGTCCCTGTTGCGCACTCTTTGTCTGATTGATGCATCTGTTTGTGTGATTGTTGCCTTTGTTTGCATGATGTTCCGCATTCGGACTGACATCAATCTGCTAAACTTAGCGTCGACTGGTATCGTTCTCGGCGCCCACTTCAGATAGCGCTCAGAGGTGTTGAACCAGTGCATATGGCTGTGGTAGCAACGGAGAGTAGTATAAAAGTAGTGTACTTTCACCGTTGTATGCTACCGGATTACAGCGAGATTCCCCGCCGTTGAAGTCTGCGCTCTGTCCTTGAGGGGCCTATTTCTACAAACTGTAGCATGGATTTGGAGTCCAGAGGCAACTTGGACCATAAAATTTGATCTATATTTGGTTCAGATATCAGCCAAAACATTCCTAGCGCTTCCTATTTTATTTACAGCTGTTTGCGGAACTTCGGGTGCGGCTCATTTTTTTTCTGTTTTTGCCACTTTTTCACCTCACCCACAATTGTGAGCTCATTTCTTGTCCGTTTGCCTTGAAAATAAGCTCATCCTCTCAGCAATGAAAATGCGGAGGGTGTCCCTACCTTTAATTTTCCTGATGCAATCACAATTGCCTTATTAGGAAAATATCAGTTTTTTTGCACAGAATGTTGGGTATGAGCGCTATAGTTGTCCGAATGACCTGGAAATTTTATACCACATCCTTAGCCCATCCGGAGCGCATGCCTCCAATAGACTAGGGCCAGCTAATCAAAAATCATGATAAAATCTTATCTTTTATATGTCATCACGGCCATCAGTGCACGCTGGCACTTGTCATTGTGCGCACTGTTGGCGGGGTCAGTCAAGGAAATTCAAAACAAAAGGTCAAAGATTTGTGACGTCACACAGCTCGCTTTCTTCGGGGCATCCCGGGATTCCGAAGCCTCCCGATTAGAGAGTCGGACATCTCGGCCCGACACTTTGACGGGTTAAGGATGGCCGGTCAAAAAGTTTGACGATGGTTATAACCCCCGTCAAACCCCCGTCAAACCCTGTCAAAGACGGCACTGCCAGATATCCTTGTTGGTATGTAATCACCCACCCACCAGCCATTCGTTTGCACACACCAAATCAGCCATTGAATGGCTCGAATGGCTGTGGCGCAACCTGTCTAATATGCCAAATTGTCGCCTGATATTGATGCCGTTGGTTGTGGGCTGTGTTGTCCACTTGATGAGTTCAAAGAACGAAACCAACCCTGGGTAAAGAATTTGCCAAAGGATACCATATCCTGCCAAGAAGCATCTCTTCCGGTTACTTTTGGTCATAACAAGTAGATTAGCCAAGTATTTCTATATAGGTTTCATGAGAATCGGTGCAAAACCCACTGAGATATTCGGAATTCTTTAAAAACATCCCAAAACAGAACATTCTCGATCCGCGCCTTCGTACTGCCAATTGCTGTAATACGGTCGCAGGTTGTGTATATATACCATGATTTAAATGCATTGAGGAATATAATTCTATCCAACTCTCCGCTCTATACTAGATTTGAGCTATGAGATATGCGGCTTATACGAGGACGTGGGGCCCTCTGGGGCACTTGTCAGTCCATCGTATAAAAAAACTAGCTCAATCGAACCATTGTATCTAATGTGCTGCACAAAAACTCGATATTTTCCGAATAACACAATTTTAGTCATCCAACAAAATTTCGAACATGCAGGGCCCTCCGGAATCATAATGCAAATCTATTGGTCATATTTTCAGGGGAAGAACTAAACCTGTAGTAGCCGTTCTGGTGAAAACGTCAAAATTTGATGAAAAATCACCTGCGCCTTAAGTTCCGCCCTTAGCTGTAAATCCCATGATAAATCAGCGTTAGGGCTTTTGAACTGCCATTATACCTGCACGATGTAAGTCATTGCTGGCGCTCGACTTTCATCGCAGACCCAGACAAAAGTATCAGCGGATCAAAAATAGCCAGACGACTGATGGAAATACAATTTCTCGCGGTTCTCGACCGCATCTGGCCAGCCGGCAATTCTGCCCGGTGGGTTATGAGAAATAAATGAAATCAAAAAAAGCGTGTGTGCCTTTCACACGTTGCACAGCCCGGTGATTCTGGAATGCAGGGTAAATAGGGAAATCAAACTCACGCCGCCAAGAGCGGAGTTTCAATGTGTACAGCCACCGAAAAGCGCCATTCACCACTACACCCATCAATTTACCCCATTTCTGTACAGTGTCTCATTCACAGTGTCACTTTGTGTTGAGGTGTCACCGATGCGTCATCTTGTGTCTTTCTTTGCAGCGGTCAAGAGTTCGAACCAGGGAATGACCATTTCATTTATTTTTTTCAATTGAGCGGGCCGCGCGGCGAGCGCCAAGCACCACGCAGTGGGCCCCCGCGGCGAGCGGGAAGCCCCGCGCAGCGGTCGGGGTCTGGGTGGAAAACCCCAGCCGTCCGGGCCGGCGCCCGCAAGAGTTCATTCAACGTATGGTGTGCATCGCGTAAACACCACCACATTGAAACAATCAATGATGGCATCATTGATGTCTCAAATCGAGCCAGCAAAAAAATTCAAATTATTTGCCACCTTTTCTGCAGGTCCTCACCTCTCTGTGGGTCACAGCAAACACCCTCATGATAAAGAAGGTGAATGGTATCAAAAAGGGAGGCATCCGAGACGGGTTATGGATAATGGATGTGTGGAATAGGGGCGGTCTCGTAAGTACACGTGACTGATTGATTGATGCGATCAGTGATGTCTCAAATTGCCTTCGAGAAAAATATATTTATCGTCAGTTTTGATCCAATGGAAAATCCCTCTTGAGGGATTGAACTACTATCTAATTGGAGTGTTTTTGCCAGAGGATCAGAAGTAGGGAGATTTTCCCCAGGTGCAATAGATTTTGTTCATGTTTGGTGGTGTTTACGCGATGCACACCATAGCAAGAAAAAATTGATTTAATAATTATTTGGCCGTTCGGCTGTGGAAGAAATCACCACCCACGGATTTCTTCCCAGCTGCGGAAGTGCCACGAAGTGGTGCTCCGCTTCAAGCTTCAGGGAAGACATCCGTGGGTGTGATTTCGAGGCAGCAGGAGGCAAAATCTAAGCGTGGGAAATAGCCACGTGATTCTTGGCGGCGTGAGTTTGGCCTCCGGTAAATAGGGGCGAGCTGCTTATTTATTTATTTTTTCAGGATGTTTGGTAGTAAGGGTACTCAGTCTGCAGAAGCATTCCAAGATCCTCCATCTGGGTTATGGTGTGAAATCATTTCACCACTTTCGCCGCCTGCCAATCGCCATTACCATCTCCCAAGATCAGTAATTCCACGCTCGGCAGCTTGATTTCTTGTGGACCTGTGAGGTCGTCCAATTCATGGAGAATATTCAACTCGCAGCGGACAAGGTTGGACGCGTGCTGCAAAATCGGCAGGTATTCGGATCGGAACACACGGTTTAAAGTCAGAGAAGTTGCGCCCACGGCAAGTCGGCGCTCCGGATCGCGATGCCATCGAGGACGACTGAGCGTAACAGAGGCATCTGTCCCGCACGAAAAATGTTTGTCGGCCTGCCGTCGATCGCGAGTGTCAGATGAAGGTGCTGGAGGAGCGGCATCGGACCATCCATGATGGAGAGCTGCGATGGTGAAAGGTAGAGGTGAAGGTGCTCCCAGCGAGCGCGGTGGGAAACGACTGTCGCAAAGACCTCGGGGACCGAAAAGTCATTGCGGCCATAATTGCGGATAGACAGTGGGCAACAACCGGATCGGCTGAGGAAATCCGATATATAGTTTTGTTCTTGGAAGAGAATAGATACTGATATGGCTCTCTAGAGCAAGGGAGTAGTTAGCGCTATTTCCCGCCATCTTCGACAAATCTGTGTCAGAAGAGTGGGCGAGAAAGGGCCCGTCGACGGTGAGGAGAGAGGATAGACGGGAAGGAATTGTACGAAAATCTCGGAGATGATTTCGTTCGGCAACGTCAAGACCGGGTACTTGTATGAGTCGAGGCGCTCCCGCGCCAGTGACTTCTCGATTCGCAGTGCGGAGAGCGATCGCTCGAGGTCGAGGATCTGAGAATCGATCTCAGTGACGCGAGCACGGTCTGTCGCAAGCGAACTGAGCATTACAGGAGGAAATTGTAGGCTGGGGGTAGACAAGGGTCAGACGGGCATACGCGACCTGAGGCCTATTCACTCACAGGATGAGAAGCTGTTCTTTTACGCTGGTGGCACTAGGCTACAGACGCGTTTCTGACTCCAAAGGACGGCCGACACTGTGAGTGAGAGAGTATATGAACTACAGAAGAGCTCAAATAGTGTCCAGGTGCTAGAGTCTCGGACAAGTACAGGTGAATAGTCATACGTTCAACACCTGAAACCTGGGCAAAAGCTCAACTGACCAATTGTGAGCCAGTGTCCACAGGAATTCGAGATTCACCACCCCTGCTGATAAGGTAATGATGTGTCCTTCCTCTTTGGGAATGCTGTCATTCAATCCCGGGGACTTATGATTGGTGATAACACGAGGTTTCTCCTTCTGCCAGTGGACGAACATGGGAGACATCTTCATCCCAGGAAGGAGCTCATGATTTGGAAGAGGACCCGACCAATGCTCTGCACACATTTCTTTGTCACGATACATGTGAATGGCTTGGAGGTCTGCCGGGTCAGTGGAGAAGTTCTCACCAACCACCTCAAGTTCAGCCTTGTATTCTCCATCGTGAAGGGGCCAGAAACCTTCGCGTAGTCCCGTCATTACTGACTTGACACATGGCTGATTAGGATGGTTGGCCAGGTTTTCGAATCTGTCAACATTGAAACACGTCTCGACTTTGATGTGGTCTTTCAATGTGTGAAGCGATGTCTGGAACATTGGGTTGTTGACAAGATGGGAAGGTGGTGTGGGTAAATGAAGGGACACCGGCAATGTGTCCTCACTGATTCAGACAGAAAGACAGGAACAGTGATCTAGATTGTTGTAGTGTAAGTGAAAGACAAGATAGGAATACATGAAAAGAAATAGTAACCTAGATTGTTGTAGTGTAAGTGAAAGACAAGATAAACAAATACAACTGATGGGAAAGGTTTAAATACTGGGATCATCCATCAAAGATGGTTAGTAATAATTGGACCGGGTTTCATCAATCACTGTAAGTAAGTGCCAGACTTACAGCCTCCCCCACTTTAAAAAATTTGAATGGGTTATGATTCTTCTTCCTCCCACACATCAAGTGCAATTGTGTCTTGCATGTCCCGACCAGGGACCCACTCATCCCATTCTGCGCCATATCCTTCCCAGCGCACTAAGTATTGCTTGCCACGTCCATGTCTGTGTTCATCCACTATCTTCTCAACCGTCCACTCTACTGCACCATCAAGTGTAATGACTGGACCTGGTCATCCTGGTTCATGAGTTGGGAAGAGTATAGGGTCATTAGGGATGTGGCGTTTCAATAGGTGAGCATGAAATCCTGGGAACAGTTGAGGATTGTTTGGAAGTTTCAAGGTGTATTCAGAGTGCTCTGGAAAGGCCTTGACCACTTCATATGGACCATCATCTCGATGCATGAATTTGGCGACTCGTTTAGCTCCAGCTCGCCTGTAATCACGACGGCAATTCGTAGTTGAGAGCATAACTCGGTCACCAATTTGGTATACATCTTCAGCTGTGCGATGCATATTTGCATGATAAGCCTGTCTGACTTTAGCAGCTGCTAAGCTGTCCTGAGCTGTTTGTACATCCAACTCAAGCTTTTTAATGAGTGACTGAGCATCCAACTCCTCTACAGTCTCTCCACCAATGGTAGGTGCAAGAGCTGGAATAATTTGAGGTGAATGACCAGATTTCAACTGGAATGGTGAAAATCCAGTAGATGCATTAAGCGAATTCATTATGGCAAAGCGAACTCGTGGTAGTGAGGCATGCCATCCCTTCTGATTTCGATCTACATGGTAGCGAATAGCCTGAACAACTGTTTTATTGGTGTGTTCACTGCCTCCATCTGTTTCTGGATGGTAAGATGTGGACATCTTCAGCTTCACCCCAGTAAGCTCGTGTAAGGCTTCCCAGAGTTTGGATGTGAATGCCTTGTCCCGGTCAGAAATTAGGTTTTTCATTAACCCATTCTCACAGTACCACTCATTGAATAAGACCAGTGCGGTCTGTTCTGCAGTATCATCAGAATGTACAGCGGCGATCTGTATATCTGCACCCATAAGGTTGGTCATAATAATGAGGCAAGGGCCCAATGAAGTTCAATGCAACATTTCAAACCGGCCATCTGGGACTGGAAGTGGATGTAAAGGCCCAACATAGCATTGTCATATGCAAGGACATGCTTTTCATCGGCGTAGTCTTCGTCCAGAATATCCATGGCTCGTGTCGATTGATGGATGATATCCTGCATCATTTGATAGCCTTCGCACTTTTTCCCGGCCTTCAGAAGGTTGCAAGCATTTTTAAATTCGCTGGGAAACATTGTAAGCTTTATTTCTCATTATCCCGGTCAAAACACAATCTTACCCCCATGGCCGGATCTTTTTTTTTCAACCGCATCCACCCATAATCGGGAGAAAGAAAGTCTCCGACCATCTGACTAGCCCCCTCACCCTTGGCCCTTATTTTCGCTGTTTCCAACTCATGAACCCAACGTAAGTCTCGTTGATCATGGGCGTAGAATGTGGATTTGTCGTGGCGCCATATAACCACAATGCGGGCATCCAATGAAGAGCTGAAGAATGCTCTCATCTGAGCATCAAATTCAATCTGTGCGTCCGTGTGGTTCCGGTTCCACTAGCGTGTCTGTGCCTCAAGTTCGCGCCACCGCGGCAGAAACACATTCTGCCGATAATTCACCACGAGATGTACTAAGCAACTTGCCAAGTGGAATCATGCAAAAATATACAGGCAATAACTCGTTACAGAGCCCGCAAAGTGGCCGTTTTGGGCATTTTTTCGCTATTTTGGGCATCTTTGGCTGTTTTTGGCCACTTTGCGAGCTCTGTCGTCTTCTATTTTTTTCCATTCATTCCATTTGCACTGTATCATCTCCGAGCAAAACAGATTAGAAGTAAATCTTGCCTGTTTGCCTTGGTCACGAACCAACGGCGATTTGTCATGAAACTACCGCCAACCATGGGCCAAAATTTGTATCTTCGAGCTGCGGGAGTGGAATGCCAACGGATGTTCTGGCCGAACCAACGGCCTGAAAACCGGGAGGTTTTCCAGCATAAATTTCAGGGAAATTACTAACCCCTGCCGAAGCAAGTTGCACAAAATACAGAGCCAAAACCCGGATCCGAAAAAAAAAAAGTTGACCCCCTGCTTTACGGCCGTGAGAGATAAATTCAAAGTTCTGAATTGGCTATCGTACAGTATATAACCTAAAGTGTATCCTCAAATATTTTCAGAATTTTTGATTGAGCATTTGTATCGCACGGCGCCTGAACTTATTTGGCCGATTTCCGAGTTTGACCTAGATCCGAAAAATGCCGGTGATGCCAGATCATAGTGTCGTCTAACGCACCACACGTCAACGATACACGCCCCCGTCCTCCCTCACGCAATCCCAGAGGCCGCCCACGTGGGACGTCGGAATGGGGAGGGGCGGGTCGCACAGGACACGAGGTGACAGCTCTTCAGACTCAGATGGGGAGAATGATGATAGCACGTCGATGAGCCGATCTTCGCCGACTCCGACACCGCCCGATAATGGTCAGAAGCGTCGAGAAGTTACTCCAGTTACTGAAACGTAGGACATGTCCCATACTCTGTGTAGTTATCCGATTGACCTAGTTTTTTGATATGTTGTATTTGGGAGTACTACGGAGGGCATGCAATACCGGGACTTTCAATACAACTTGTATATTTTATGTAGTTACAATGGTTCCAAATGCGAGCAAGCATATATTTGAAGTAAAGGTCACATTGAAAATCACGGTATGTCATGCCCTTCGTAGTACTCCCAAGTGCAACGTATCAAAAATTAGATCATTTGAACTATTGTGTCTAGCATGCGAACCATCCTACTGAAAAACAGTCAAATCTGAGCTATTACGTCATCTCAGGCCTAATAAAAAATCATAAGATACAATGCCCTCCGGATTTGCAATGCCAACAAAATGAGCATATTCTTAAGGGAAACAGTTGAGAATTGATCTCAGGACAGCCATCCGACGGAAAATTCCTTTTTTTAAAAAAAAACGGGCTGCGCCCTAAGTTCCGCAAAGAGCTGTAATTAAGATATAACTGCTAGACTGATTCAATGTTCTGCACCCCATATATTTCCGCTCACGCCACACGCAGAGCTCTGGGTTCGATGGCACACTTGCAATGCATCCAGGAAATCACCTGCAATAAGTTTTAGCCTGAACCATCGAGTGCATATCGATTATCCACCTACCTTTCTCCCCGCCAACCTTTTCACCTCAATGACAGAACTTTTTGCTCAGCGTGCGACTCCTACCACACGCAGTGCTGCCAATCCAGTGCAAAACGTTTCCCCAGCACCCCTCGAGCCCCGGTCGGCCAGTTGATGCGCTGTAAAGAGGCACTATTCCAGATAAATCAGCTGTTGCGAACATTTCGCAAATTAACACAGTAGGAGGCTCCCCCCTTCAATGCCCCGCGTACGATGCAGGCCGCAGCTACAGTTGGACGCTGACATCAGACAGTCTGCAAATCAGGCAAGGAGTAGATACGTCGCAGCGGGCATCTCGGGTGAGGCGAATTGCAAGGACAAATCCCTCGCGTTTGGCTGGTCTAAGGCTCTAACTGTTTCTGTGTATAAACATTTATACACGGTTTTGGCTGTTCCCGTTTCTTTTGTTTTGTGCCGCTGGGTTCAAACGGTTTGTAAACCGTTTCTACACGGTTTAAACGGTTGGAAATTCGGAACACTCACGGCACATTTACCAGGCAAAATCCCGGCTGAATTGATGACTGGGAGTGTCTCTGAGGCCTTCAAAGTTCCTCCCAACTCACACAGATGAATGTTCTGACCCGAAAAAACACTCGGTTGGACCACCAAACAGACCCTGTTGGTCACTACGCAGATAATGTTGCTAGACTCTCGGCCCTGGAGGTGAGACCACGCAATTCAAGCAGAAATAACTTTCTCCGGATTTTGGCTAGCCACTATGTACGTCGGTACCACTGTGGGGGATTGGTATAAAGACCCACAATGGACCAGGGTCACGACGAGCGATATGGGGGTTACATCCCGCAGTGGGATGGTCAGAACATCAATCAGAGTGCTTCATACGTACTACGATTCAACTGCGCACCCGTGACCTACTATCTTGAGGAACCTCTCCACCGGAAGATCACCGCTTGACACGGCCTCCCTCAGGGCGGAATTGTCTTTGTCCCGGAGGTAACTGAACAATGTTTGTGTTGCCTTTAGGTAGAACCCATTGCCTCCACGATACTCCTTGTGCACTGCAGCCTCGATATCTGTCGCCTTCAGAAGGATCAACTCGAAAGCTGGCCGCGATGAGTGGATGAAACAGCGGCAAGTGGAGCACTCACGAGCACCGGAGTCAAAAGCAAGAATATCGTACACCATCTCAATGCAGCTATTCCGTGTTTTGTCGCCCGTGAGACCGCTGTACACGGTACTTGATCTCATCTCCCCCCCTCCCTGTTTGGAAGTTTGTTTCTGCGGGGACTCCGTGGTGCCTACAATCGTGTCGCGAAACCGCGCCACTTTCTTCCTCGCTCTTTCCTCTTCAACGACCGCCTTCCAGTCCTTGACTATTTCTTTCGCGAGGTTTGATATGCTTGGCGAAGCATGGTATCGTAGCCTTCCAACCGTTAGGCTGCCCCGGCAGTCCTTAACAAACAAAGGGTGAGATGAAGACAAACGTAAAACATCAAGTGAGCCAACCCTCAAAATGGTCTCATTTATTTGAAAATTATGCATGGCAGTCAAAATAGCAAGAATTTCACGCTCCTGCCGAAAATGAGGGTGATTTAACTTGTATTGGCCCAAACAAATATCATACCGATTCATTGGGTGTGCACTGTAATTGTCTGACGAGGGTTTTGAAGCCCAGCATCTCGGGAAGGCAAGATGGCGGGGGGTTTCAAGATTTCAGTGCCGGTCCCAACCGCAATTTAAACGTTCATCGGAACCATGGCAACCGAACGTCCATCACATCATGATTCTGATTGACAGCTGTCATCGTCATCCAAGTCCCGGGACCCCTGTCAATAATAAGTAGGCTCGGAGATACAGCATATACCCGGTACATGAGCCAACTTTTGAATTGGCTCTACCGCATTCAAATTTTAAGATTTTCGGGCAAGACAAGTTGGTAGGATTATAAAGTAGCATCTAAAGATTAGGAATAAAAAAGGGTAGAATATTCTAAGTACTTTTAAGGTGTCTATACTCAGGTAGGCGACATCCGCATCCATCGAGTCACGTGCACGTGACTGATGCGTGACAAAACAAAAATACATTTTTTGTGCTGTAAGAGTGATCCAAGAGGTCAAAGATTCAGGAGCCAGATTGAAGCTGCCCAGGACTATCGTGATACCAGTCCCTTTGGGGTCACAATCAGCAGTGGCCGCCTTTGATTGCATCATGATGCTCGTCCAAATTCAGCACACCTCCAGTCGTTGACATGGTTGATTCGGAAATTCAGTTGTACCTGCTGTACTCGTTCAGTACTAGTCCCATAGATCTTCAAGAGATCTCATGAAATTGCATGATCGGGGTATTTTGACACAAGCCTTCACTACTGATCACCACTCCAGAAAATGTGATGTCTTGGTGCTCCTGAAGATACTCCTGATACCATTAGTATATGAACAAAAATAAGAGTGCTTGAAATTGTACCTGGTATCCAACAAATATGTCACACTGGAATTGGAACCTGTATGGGAAGTACGAGAAGCAATTTCAGGCCATCATGCATGAAATCATTTTTATATTGTGTATTTATTACAATTTATGGGACCCTCAGGCGAACTAGGTCTTGAAGAGCTGCGGGCGGGACCTCCGAGGGATATACGATCCCAGAATTCTCGTGGGATTCACCGTTTTTGATATCCCAGGGAGCTTTCGTCAGATCTCTCCGCTTACGAGTCCCAATATGGCATGTCGGACGTCCGTGGGAGCTCCGGCCAAATTGGCGGTGTATTGAGGCCAGTGAGGTGGGGAAGGATGGCCACTGGACAAGGTTTTCGGCAGTTGAAATACAACCTTGACGCGACCAACTCTCATACCTAATTGCAAGAAATAAAATTAACATTATTGGGCACAAGAAAGTGGTAAAGGCGGACTCACCTGTTAGCCCGGTACCTCCACCGTCCTTTTTTTCTCGGGCTATGACAGTATCAAATCGAGCGAGGGATGTCAGGTCGGAGGGGCGGGAAATAACGGTTTGATGCCCTTCCGTCGAAACGGCTTCATCGACGGGATCAAACAAAGTGGGCTTGAACTTGAAATTGTGGTAAACATCCAGCCGAGAAAACGGTAGCGGAGTGGCACGCAAATCAGCTTGGGACAAACGCTGCCCAAATTGATTAACATATTCCTTCAAGGAATGAACGAACGATGGTGCATGGTGGTTTTGGGCGATTTGAGACAACGCTTGCCGTGGTGATTGCGCTGTCTTAGCAAGTTTAACAGCTTGTCCAGTAAATGTGCGCACAACAGCAGGAGGAGTTGCTTTCTGGGTCGACTCGAGCCAGGCCTGGTAGGTGAACCCGATCCACCGCCGCAGCCTGCCGCTACCACTTGGGTATGGAACACAATTCGTACCACGGTTAACAGCTTCGGGCTGTTCGTGAAGGAGGCAATTTTCTCCTGCCGAGTGAGCCATGCGATCATTTGGGGAAACTCGTCGCGGCGATTAGAAGACCGCCAGCCCTCCTTCGCAAAGTCAATGTG
Source organism: Mycena olivaceomarginata (assembly GCA_029378375.1). Taxonomy (NCBI): domain Eukaryota; kingdom Fungi; phylum Basidiomycota; class Agaricomycetes; order Agaricales; family Mycenaceae; genus Mycena; species Mycena olivaceomarginata. The sequence goes on from JARKIC010002408.1 coordinate 13,082, forward strand.
TAGTCGTTCAAACATTTCAGTGTTGTAGTTGTCAGTGGTCCCAAAGAGTCGAATGGAGTCGATGTAATGGAGAAGGGAATGAAATTTAGGGATATTAAAGTCATGCCGGACACCGGCCGTGATAAAATAAGTTCTGTTCTTGTGCCAGCAGTCGAGGGCTGCCTTCATAGCGGCCAGTGTTCCATCATCATGAGTGTTGTATTGAGCGAGGTAGATGAAATCCGAGATTGAGCGACAGGCTGTTATACCTTGCGCCGATAATCGACCGATCAAGCATCCAAGCAGGATGCGCGCCATTGCCTTGCGTTCCGACCCGGATATCTGGGACAAAGGGGAGATACCCTTGGAAAAATGACGGACGCCAAAGGCAGGAGGAAGAACACGAATTCGGGCGTCCAGTTCATCAGGGGTTATGAGACTCTGGCACCATCCAACAAGGTGTTTAAAAACCCCTTGATATAGCTGGTGCAATACGTCGGAGGTCAGGGAAGACGCGATGTTTGTGAGTGGAAATCCCTGCCAGAATGGCTTATGAACAGCCGCGACTTCATGGTCCATGCAGTAGTCGTGGAATTTATTCTCGGATTTTTGTTTTTCTACCGAAGAAATGATGCCGAGTGTCCAATCTGGGGAGCGTGCGGAGCCGGGAATAGGGTCCTCAAGATAGGTAGCGCTGCGCTGGCATTTCGGACAAGTGCCATACTTTGCACATCCAGCCAGGCATTGTTCTGGATAGTCGGCGACATATGATGAAAGGATGGGGAACACCCTGCGGACAGCACCATCACCGCCGGTGACATCCATACCATTCATTCCTGCTTCCATCAGTGGCTGTAGAATCGTACGCATAGAGGCGTGGAACAGTTTCTGGTTCTGTGTTTTGATGATCTGCTTTGAAAGCCCTTTACGAGCTATTTTATCCATGGAGAGATAACCGAGAAGTATGCATGCATTCTCGGTCGGTGTGCGTCGCAAAGCCTTGGGCAAATTTCCCAAGGTGAGATAGACGGGATAAGCAGACTTGCTCCCCGAAAACTGGGTCAGCTGAGTTTTGTCTGTCGCAATAATGACTGGGGCGACAGCGGCATTGGAAGGATATTGTCCTGACAATTTCTTATTGGAATGAATAAAGGCAAGTCAAAGAACATACCTGAACGGCGGCCCACCACTTTCCGGTCCACATCTCATTATAAACACAAGACTCACCACACGCTCCTCTGCCGGCTCTGCTTTTTCAAACCCAATGAACATGGTACCAGCACCGAAGACACTCCACCCAACCACGCCATCTTCAGCAGTAAAAGCAACGCGAGCCGCATGGCTAACCCTCGATTTTGCAACGCCGCATCGTGGCTAACACAGCAACCAACAATGCCTGCCGCACCCGTATTCAATATTTCATTGCCCGACGGCATGGTCGAGCTCTTTCGTCATCCTGCTGTTGTTGCTCCCGCCGCAAATCCTGCTCCCCTTTCTGCACTTGCACACCCCATTCATGAACAGTGTCCGCTCCTTCCACCAGACATGAAAGTTGGCATCACCGTACACTTAAGAAGTACCCTGCATGCATGAAATAACCCTCGGTATCCATGATGGACTTCATATCAAAGATGAGTGCGGCACGAGTTGATGCAGAGAAGATATCTGAATGACCCCGGATGAAGGCCTTGATTTTGGAGAACACTTCTTCAATTGGATTGAAATCGGGCGAGTACGGCAGAAGGAACTCGATCCGAACACCTGGGCGCGCAATTTTAGTACACATCAATGAAATCAAGGCAGGAATACTCACGAAAACGCTCGGCTGATTCGAGGATCTCCTCTCCATGATGCATGTGCGCTTTATCCATCACGAGTACCGACAACGGGCTGGGAAATGGGGTAGTGAGCGGCATCTGAATATATCAGGAGATGCAAGAAAATAAATCACGACAAAACACGCACCACTTCATGCTCAATGAATTCCTCTCGTTTCATTGACCCCACCATGACGCGATCGGCAATGATACCATCCAATGTGAGCAGCCCGGTAGCTGTAAGACGTGTTCCGCAGACAAACTGCTCCTTCTGCGTGCATCGGCCCTTCCGTACCCACGGCTGTACGTCCGGTCGTTCTTGGATGTGTCGTCCAAAAAACCGAGATATTCCAGGGGATATCGGGCAACCCGGTGCACGAAATCCTGGCGCACCTTCTCCTCCCGCTCCTTCGCTATCTTCTTCAACTTTTTCCTAGCGTGGACGTAATACTCAGCGCTTCACATATTATCATGTCCCAGAGTATGAGTGTATGAACGACTGAAGTGAACTTTGCATCTGACCACCGATGGACAGGGCTCGAGCTAGCGTGCACGGGCAGTTCTCTGAGGACGCAATCCAACCACCTTCCGGGTAGGTTACCATGGACAGGGTATTTTCTTGATATTGATGGTTGATTTCTTGCAGGACCGATCCACAAACATCCTCTCAGTTATCTTCTCGGGCTCGAAATGAGTCAAATATTCCGGAAACACAACCTGGGGCCGCTCAACCAGCAATGTTTTCGGACAGCACCGCCGCTGCCACGCGACCGCCGTCGGCGACGGCACGGGATAGTGTCCACCCGAATTGGTATATTCGCTGTGTCATCTACATGGCGGGTTTTCTGCATACCAAACACCATGTCACATTCCGCGCGTGCGCATTGATACTTGTATGTCCCGGGTTCCTCTTATCATCGATTGCGGGGAATCTTGTCGGCACTGTTGCGATGCCTCGCACACTCAAAACAATTTTTGCAAGGCTGGACATCAAGGATGACTTTGTTGTCCATCCGGTCTGTTTTCAATGTCACCGCATCTTTCCACCGAATGTAGGCCCCGAGACATTTTGTCCTAACTGCGAGGAGGAGATATTCGGTGGAACAACTCAAGAAAATTTTGATTCTGATCCTTGGAACGAGATTATATCAAACCCCGAGGATTTGGGCCAGTCTACACCAACTAACCATGGAGACGCACATTGGCCCAGCGGGGACCGAGCCCACTATGACTCTTTCACGCAATTATTTGAGCTTCCTGACCGTAGATAATCACCCAGCGAAATCCAGGATGTTTCTTAGAACACCTCCTGCAAATTTTGCAGAACCATACCAGTGCTCCAGTTGCAATGCAACTCTATCTCCTGCGTGGAGAAAAGGGCTGCGCTGCAACAAGGAACTGTGTAATGTGTACGTCACCTACGGACCCCTGCCTTCTCTTTAACTCACCACCCCATGAAAGCTGCGGCCTAAGATATGCCCGTGCTCAGGCGAAGGCTCAATGAGTGTTGGAAACGTTGGGGATCCAGAGGAATTCGAAAACGTAACTACTCGCTATGGCCAAGGCGACCTATGCCGCCGGAAAACAGAATCTAATGACCCTTGGTTGATGACGACATTTTGCCCTGAAAAGTCGTTTCTGGCCAAAAACTCTTCTCGACACATCGACCGAAACCGGTCCTAAGGGATAAACCGGTGTCCTCAGTCTATCTGCTCATTTGTTGCCCGGTGCTTCTGCTGGTCGAACGGATTCTGACTTTGTATGTAGTATATAAGGCACTGTGTAGCTATGCCTTCACCACAGTTGCAACCGGCGGTTGCAAAAGTAACTTATGAAAATTAACTTGGCCTGCAAAAACTAACTTACCTTAACTTATGGCTGGCAAGTTAGTTTTGCAAGGTAAGTTAAGTGAAAGTTCAAGTTCCGCACATTCAAGTTAGAATAAGTTACGATAAGTTCGCCAACGTTAGAACAAGTTCACGGCATGTTAGTATGTACACGCACCGCGGAACCATCTGATGCCGTCTACGTCGTTCCAATTTGAGTTTGACAAGCCTTTGGCAAGAATCAGAGTTACTTTCCGGTCTGCAACATTGATACCTGGCAAGTAAGTTACCACACTCCGACTTGTTTGGGAGACAGTTCAGCCTTACGCGTTGGTGCCTCAGACATCAGTTACGTTCGGCGTCCGAACATCTGACGGCAGCAGATCACAAGCTTCGAAATTCTCACAGTGACTTGCTCTTCACTTCCTAGGTCGTTTGTTCGATGGCCGTTGGCTTCATTGTGTCGTACCAATAGCAAGATCAATGCACCTCTGTTCGACCGACACTGATGGAATGCCCTGGGCCTCGCTGTGGATTTCAAGTAGGCACTGACATATCGGAAGTGACACAAACCGAGCGAACGTTCTATCAATTGCTGGCGGATACTATATCTATTTCTTCACCTCTGCTGTGGTCTTGGGGTACTAGTATGAACTATTTGGAATGTCGCTCGAATGTCCGGTTTCGGCTTTGGACAATCAGCTAGTGCGACCTCGAGGTTTACTCAAGTTACTGAGTGTCAATCATTTTTGGAATTCGCTGAGGTGGAACGGTAGAATGCAGCTCTCCATGGTCAAATTACCGAATTCAGCTGTCTCGATGTTCACTTGTGCGATTTGGTTCCGCCCACACGTGCTTTTTTCGATCATTCCACATCTTTTTCACCTTCTACCTGGATGCTGAACGCGCTGTGGCAATTCGTCTTCCCCCCCAAGCCCCCAACGGATCCGCCGCCACTACAGCGTCCCCGCAAATATCCTCGGACTCAAAATGCACCGTTTGTTCCGACCCATGGGCTACACGAGGATGCTCGAGCAAATGAGCACTTCGAAGGTCTCGACTTCGCCAATGGACCTCAACTACAGCCCCACCCCCTTCCATTTCGCCCTGAACAATATAATTTCCCTCCAGGAATCTCACAGAACTGGACGAATCCCCAAGCATTTTACGGCACCGGTATGAAGATTCACCTCATTTGTGGCCTCTTGAACTCACGTCCATAGGTTTTAATCCCTGGCTGGCAAATTTCTCCGCTCCTTATCATTTTCACGGACCCTCACCGCACGCTGGCCCATACCACAATCAATGGAACTCGGGTTTTAACCCACCGTACCCGTTTATGCCGCCTCAGTTTGCGCCACCTGCCTACCCACCACCTCTGGTGCCTGTGCCTCCCATTTCCGGGCCCAGTTTTCCCACACCAGCGGCCCTATTTGCTGTTCCTCCGCCAGTTCAACCGGATTCTTCCATGCCTGCCGTCAAGGATGTACTGCACCGCTCAAATCCAAACGTTCCTGCCTCTTTGCTTCATGGTAAGTTCAGTCACTCCCCCGAGGTCCTCTGCAGCAGCCGTATAGTGGTTCTAGACGAGTAGTAGCGTGATAATATACGTTGGAATGGTCCAAATGTCTCCTTGCCCGCGGTATCTTTACCGTACTCCTTGCAAGATCTTAAAAGTTCAAAAAAAACAAGTTTGGTCCAATCGTCATAGAATTCAAAACTGACCAACTTTCATTATACGAGTTTGAGCACTTTTTTTGAGGCCAAAAGGCCCGTTATTTACAAAACCATATTTGGCGGTATCAGCCAAATCCGCAACCAGTGATCCCAGCCGCTTCGCAACCGTGAAAAGCGCAGCCACGTGTTCGAAGCGGATGGTCGCGAGCCTACTCGGCAACGCTGCCAAAATTCGGTGATGGAAAAGATGGTATTACCGCATTTGGAAATTAGCTGTGTTCTGCCCCTATTTACGGTCTTTTGCTTTCATCGCACTGCAAAACAGAACTCCATCGTCGTGCCGCATGTAGGCACCTGTGTCTTCGTCACGGAGACGCCCACACACAGCGGATTCCGAGCTCGCCCGCACACGGCGGATTCCGAGCGGTTCGCCGCCACACTGCCACTCGCTAACACTCGCGGCGCGCGGCGCCGACCCATGGGAGGAGGAGGAGGAGGAGGATATATTATACTGGCGCGGTCCCACAACTGGAACAACCAGTTTACTACGAAGACTTAGGTAACTCCTTGTAGGCTAAAAAAGCTACCGTATCTTTACGTAGAACACACACACTACTGAAGGGGGGCGGAAAGACTAAACATGACTTGATCTTCCCGACCTGTTGTGGCCACAACAGGTAGGTTGTACGGCTATAACCTCGTGGATGGTCAACATTGATTCCTCACCATTGACCTTAACTCCCTGCCAACCAGAAGATCAACTCATGTGTCGCCTCAACAGTCCGTGCAGGCACGCATGCAAGCTATCTACAAATAAAAAAATTACATATAAAATGAAGAAAGGAGAAAATGGCAAACAGAAAGGGCCAGCCAACGCCTCAATCTCTTTGCTCTGTTTTTGAATCTTATCTTATCGTACCCACATGATACTTCGAGATAAGTTTGTGATTAGATCTGACCGGGCCGGGCCGGGTAGGGCAAAGGGTTTCCGTCGCAATGTGCTGGCCAAGCTGAGATGCAAAATCCCCCCAACCCCTCACCAGCTCGCCGGTCTGTACATATGTTGTACTACCAGTATCCGTTGACCACTGTCCCCAAAGGGCTTCTTGTATGTCTTTATCGAATCTGGGTCGCTGATAGTGTCCCTGCAGTGATCACTAACGGCGACGGAGACAACTACGTCCTCTGATCAGCCGAAGGGACCGTGAGAATCAACTCGTGACTATCACGCTTTTATCACGCTTTTGATCGGTGGCTGGACATAGAAATTTCTGATTTACTACTATCATTTAGTCTAAGGCCTGGCCTAAGACCTTAATTAAGGCCTTAGGCCTTAGGTGCAAGGTAAGGCCTTAGGCATTAGGGCGAACACTGGCTGTTCCACGAAAATCACTCCGTGATGCCACATGGCCCGAAACAACACTCAGAATGACCAGTCAACGCACCAACCAAGTGGTTAGAGGGTAAATCGATGTTGGCCGACCGAGGCATACTTGGTTTACCGCCAGGTCTGCCGACCTCGGTCTACCACCGTAGGCACAGTTTGGCCTACAGACCCTCGGAATGCAGTGAGTGGGTTTGGAGCCGTATTAAGCTTTCCATGCTCATGCCCAGTGCACATTTTGAAACTCGTGACCTCAATGGCTTGGTGGCGATGCACATCAATTCAATCAACAAATCACATCAATTGAATTGAAACAAATGAACGGGAATTGCCAACGCAATTAATCGGCCCGAGGGAACATCCACCACTAGAATGGAGGACTGTTTTCCCTTTCCTAAAAGTGACTTTGAATTTTTCCTGTGAACCCATCTTGCCTGAAGCTATACCCGCGGTCTCGCCTTGAAATTTACCGAATTCCGTTATGTCTTCAAGCCTCATGACCTACTTTCTTCGTTCAACAACGTATTCACGCACTCAGAGCAAGTCCGCGATCATCCCTTCCTTGTCCATCACCCATCAGCTTCAATCCCCGCCCTTCGTTCAGGCTTCGAGGCTCAAACCGACTCAAGTGTTTATTCTCTGGCGCTTTGACTGGAGGATCAATAGCTCTCAAGCTACGGGGCAATACCGCATCGCATCAAGACCACAAGCTCGATATTCAACCACTAGCAAGGTTACTCATTTCGATAAACACTTGATGAGCTGAAAGAATCCAGCGCTCAAGACCGTTAAAAAACGAAGATATATTTCAAACTCACGAGCCACGAATCAACGGACGCATCTACAGCGGCGGGAAAAAGTATTAATAATGAGCGGGGTCGTGTGGGCTCATTCCTTGGCGGAATCACTTCAAATAAAATTCTCCCATCAGCCCTGAGGAATTCCAGGATGTTTGGCATGATTCAAACCATATCAGACCTGTTTGAATGTCCCCTAATAAAATAAATGGTGGTTTCCTGAAAAATCGACTTTGTGGTGTTGCCAGATATTGAAAAATGGTGAAGGGAGCGAAAGTACTTGTGAAATGAACCTCTTTCACATTTTAGTTCAGCATAATTTCACAGGCGCATGGCTAGCGCGGTTGCAATTGCGATCCACCGCTGTCTTCCACCACATGGTGAACAGGACCCTCGAAAATATGTAAAAGGCCAAAAAATGTATTTTGTTATGGAAAAATCTCTAAAAATCATGGCGGAATTGTAGCTATCACATGGTTGTTGTAGGTCTCCAGCCAATGCAATAGGATCTAGGGAGTCAGTATTTGTGTAAACGTAAAGTCTCAGAGGAAGAGTTTTACCGAAATGAGTATTGGACGTATCGTCAACGGGGACTCGTTGCAGACGCATTGTGCATGTCCAATATTGAACTGGGGTTTGTTCGGCCGTTTCCACCCAGCGTTTCAAGGCTTTTTCGAGGTCACGCATAAAGCCGCCACCGTCTCTGGTTTCACGCTTCAGGTTTCAGTCACGCTCAAAAATAATGCCTGTCCAGAGGTTCCCAAATTTTAGCAATTTTTATCTGGACCCCGAATTGGGCAATTATTGTCTGAAGTTCACCCGGGCCTCCGCCGAGGTGATTTTTTATCTGAATTTCGTACCAGGCCTCGAGAAATTCCGTCTCACTCTCACCTACACAATTGACACCACTATGTTCATGAAAATTTAGCCCGGGGACGAAAACGCTTAGAATTCGGCAGGATATCGAATGCACGGCACGCGTTCAATTCATTCCCAAAGCGGCCCAACGCAGTAGCATAATGATTCAAAGGGGCGTACCGGGCCCTCCACCGAATACACCGTCGATGTCATCGTACGCAGTTGAGTCAGGAACTATGATGATCAGGAAACGGCACAGTGGCAGAAGGGAAAAAATACACACTCGATGGAGCAAGGATAATCCAGTTCCACCAAGGCCCAATGCGAGCTGTTCGATGCAGGTCGCCACCCCCAAAACTGGCTCTGGGACGGCGCTGGAATTGAAAGTGTTTGAAAAGGCAAAGGATTGTGGCGAGGGCCACAGGTTCACGCATTTGAAAATTTAAAGGATTCTGTCAATATTATAATAGGGCCATGTTTGAAAATGTAAAGCGCGCATTATTCCCCTCTCCAGCGGCCAATCAGTGCTTTACATTTTCAAATGAGTGACCCTATTGCCCTCTCCAGACAACTCCGTTATTCACCGTGCATGGCGCCCATTCAACTTCTGAGGATTTTTGAAATATTCGAGAGTAGCAGGAACCCGTGCTTCGCTACGGAATTTATGAGAATGGAGGTGACGGAAACGCCATTTTGTTGGAATGCGCCTGAAGCAACTCGCCTATGCCCAAATATTCTCGTACTTTCATTTCCTTTTATGGACTCACTCGTAGTTACTCGTAGAACATTCTAGATAATATTGCATGTATAAAAGCCAGCAATGTACAGCTGCATTCAGCGCTGTCGCAAACTTACCTTCTTTCTCCGCTTACGCACGTAATTCCAACACATTTGGCCGCATTTCGTTGTCGACGTTCAGAAAAGGGTCAAACCTGTGGAAATATTCGCACTGTCTTCTGCCGGGGTTTAAATTTTGTCACCTGCTGGAGGAATCTCGGCTGGCATGTCCCAAACTTGATTGCCATGAATAATTGGAGGACATTCCACGTCTGCGCCTGGGGTCAACAATTCAAGTGCAGTTTGTTCATGTTTGTGATCGAGACCAAACGCAGCATGAAAAGGGTGGCTGTGCTGCACCAAAATGGAAGTCATCCCCCAGACCCATTTTCTGTTTACATTTTTAAACACTAGCAAGAATTAACATTAATGTACGGAGCCGTCACGGTATGTCTTCCGAGTGTAAGAGTAACTAGATTCAGTTGGTAAAGTAACAATATTTTCTGAAATCCATGAATTCCCCGGATCCCGATGGAATGGACACAGACAGACATGCGTAATTTTATAAAGAGGGTGATTATGCATCACCTTTCAGAAATTTCGAATCAGCTAAATATTCGACGTGGCAGGGAGAATGAGTACGAATTAACCAATGGTCTGAGAGTTTGGGTAGGCGGACAGGCCAAGAAACAAATTTTGATGAAGGGATGTGAGGAAAGATCTACACAGCGGCAAGGGTCAGAGCGCGGTAACCTTCTTGCGGCTGTCGCGGTTCATAGTCATGCATCGAGCGGGTTCTTCACGAGGTGTCACTGGAAGCAGGGAGGGGTAGGCTATGATAGCCAGAACTGGCCGCGGTGTTGATGCGCACAAGGCACAAGCGAAGACTTTTGCTGTCGGACTTGGATGAGAGGTTGACAATCAGTTCTTGCAAAGTTAAACAAAGGCAAATCCTTGATGGCGGCAAATAGAGAACCAGAGGACAAAGTTAGTTGCAGAGCAGAGGAGGGCTGGGGCAGCGAATTGGGCCAGAATTGCTAAGTAGGGCTCGATACTGCTATAGGTGGCCGATATGGTGGCGGACGTAACCTCGTGACAACTTTGAGTCCTAATTTGGTAATCGCTACTGTGCCCTCAGTTTGTGATGGAAATGTATGGTAAGCTATGAATAGTACGTTAATAACCCATTCTAAAGAACTGTCGGGTCAAAAGTTTCGAAAACTCAAATTTTGTCTTTACAACTCGGATTTTGCGGTTTTGATTGCGGATCAGCCGGGCCGGTGGCTGTGCCGCGCCATCAACCACTCAGCGCCATTCCTCGATGTCGTCGAACCTCAGAGGCTGAATTAAAATATGATACAGTTAATCACGGCTCAATGATACAAACAAATTGAATTTTGGGTTCATGGCCTCTTGGATATGATGTTGGGTAGTCTGAAGTGACCAATACTAGTGTACATACCCTTAGACTGTTCCCCCAAAGTTTTGGATTTTTCCTCGCAGTGTTTGAGACAAAACAGAATAAAAGATGTTGTATTATTACTAGAATGAGTCGGAAATGTGGAGAAACGGGTAGTACCGCCAGCTTCAATACCACGCCGATCCGGTGCATCCGGTGCATCTTTCATGGCGTCTTTTAGGTGATGCTTGCCGTAGTTGCTATGAGAAAAATAATTTGTCAAGGCATTCAGAATGACCATGACCTTAAAAGCGTAGAATCAGATAATGTCAACAAAGGGCATTCTGACATACCTGACTGAACGCCGTGCCAAAGCACCAAAATCCATGTTCCTCCGTGTTCTGCCTTCCACAAGTTTTCATTCAGCTCGGTTTCTATCCTGTGCTTGGAACAGGCACCGGTTCGGTGCCGGTTACTTCTAACTTTATCTGAATTCGGACGAGGGATCCTTCCCACCCCCGAGTTTCTATCTAATTTTGACCAGGGATGACGTGTCAAATGTAGGGCTGCCTGTGCATGGATACCGCTGTCCATTTTGCGACACTTGCCTTCAAGCTGAAACTACATCGCTACCTATCCAAAAATTCACAAACTCACATCGTCTTCCACGGTCTGCAGAGAACAGTCAAGGATATCTTTTCGGCGCTTCCCAACACCGTCGACATCACACTCAAGCAGGGCCTCGTCGACGCTAACACCAAATTAAGCGACTACTATTATAAATTTGACGCATCTCCGTAGCGGCGTGTAAGTGATTCTTCGTGAATGAGATTGAGTTTTGCTCATTAGTCCTCTCGCAGTCATTGACCCTCGCATCAACTATTTTACCATCAATTACGGCCGTACTTACGGTAACTTGGGCGCGGACAAATACGCCTCTTCTTATCGTCTCATATCGCCGCTGGCTCAGTGACCGCTTTACGCAATCGACGCTATGATTCATACAACATAAATCGCACGCTGAGCTTGTTTCGGATAGCTGCAACCCCTCTTCATGGCTGACTCCCCATTGAACTCTGTCTCCTAGGAGAGTCGGCTCATGCGAGATGGAACATGTAATACATTCAGAAGGAGTATAAAAAACAATTTTCTACGGTATCCTGATTCCTGAACACCGCTGCCATAGGACAATAATTTATTTGGTGGTAGCTGCTTTTATTAAGGAGTAGGTGACTCGAATGGTGGAATACTAAGAGCCTGAAATAATGATGTAGTTGAACTCGAGTTGAACTTGAACCAATGATGAACAGTTGAAGTTGGCACATCGACCGTAATTTATTTGAATGCAGAACAAAAAATTCCACCATTCGGTGCAGCAAACTGAACATCGGGAACTCGAGACAGTGTGTTTGTTTGTTTAACACTGGGTTCTGGAGAATGCTTTCCCATCTTGGTCCAGAACGTTCTGAGCTTATCCTCCACCGTTGAGCTTGCATCGGGCTTCCATTTGTGCAACCCTTGACTTGGAAAGGCCATTTTTCTCACCATGAATGGGCTTCAAGGCGAGTGATGTCCTGGATCTGGACAGCACCCGACGCGCTGGAAAAGGAAGAGGAGCGACTATATGACTGTAAGTCGTTCATTTCTATTCTTCTCGGAGGCGGGTTAGTGACGCGGTCCGTAGCGGTCCGTGTGGAGTGAGCACGCGCACGCAAAACACGATGGTCGGAGGAGGTGATGTTGCTGCGGGAAGAAATGCGCCGTGTATTGCGATATCTCGGCTGGCAGGCGGCGTAGTGGCGGCGGGAACGGACTGAGCTGAGGACGGATTGGTCTGCGGCGGTGGCGGCGAGAGCGCGTGCTTAAGGGCCTGCTCGGGCGCGGCGCTTCGCTTGCGCTTGCGCTTACGCTCCGCCCATCAATCAGGACGAAACAGATTCCCACACCTTTGCGCGTAAAGTCACATCAATGTAACATAACGTAAATACATCAAGCACGTTTTCACCGCGTTTTCCTTCCCTCAGTCCTCATTATGGCACCTGGAAGCGGGCCCATGACGCGTCTAATTGAACGGCGGGCTTATGCTGCGCGTCTCCGGGACAAAAAGCGCAAGGAACGGGAACGGCAGCGAAAGCGGAGACTTCTTGGAGCTTTGCTTGCCACAGTTGCCGCTTTCACTGCATCCCTTTGCTTGGAGGCACCGGACGCTGTCCCCCGACACACTTCCATACTCACTGGGCATGGCTGGGTTACCGAACTTCTCAACGGGCACCCAGATCGATTTCGGCACCAGCTTGGCATGGCACAGCATGTCTTTCTTCGGCTTCTTTTCGAGCTACAGGCTTTCTCAGGCCTCGTAAACACGAAGTTTGATTCAGCGGAAGAGAAATTGGCCATTTTCCTCCACTTTGCGCGGACCGGATGCAGCAGCCGTAATTTACAGGAGCGCTTCCAGCGTAGTGCAGAAACTGTAACCAAGTATTTGAGCACTTCAATTTACAATTGGCCACCTTCTGATATAAGAATAGATCCATCTACACCATCCTTAACTGTCTTGTTGGCAGCTTTTATCAAAAACACGTCCATCTCCCCACAGATGAGACCCCGTACGAAATCAAAAGCAATCCGAAGCTCTACCCATACTTTCGTAACTGCCGTGGAGCAATTGATGGCTCCCACTTCTATGCGTGGGTTCTATCCGACTCTTTGGCCCGTTACCGAAACCGGAAGGGGTACATTGGCCAGAATGTCCTCGCAGCATGCAACTTCGCAATGCTCTTTGTCTATATTTTGAGCGGTTGGGAAGGGAGTGCATCAGACTCTACCATTTTTGAGTACGCACGCGAACATGATTTTGCGGTACCCAAGGGCAGGTACTATCTTGCGGATGCCGGCTTCCCACTTTGCGATGTTCTTCTGACTCCGTACCGTGGTGTTCGGTATCATCTCAAGGAATGGGGCACAGCACGTCAAAAGTAAGCCTCGATTTTTATCACGGAAATTTTCTCACCTTCATTCAAGGCCGACAACGCCAGAAGAACTCTTCAATCTTCGCCACTCACAAGCACGCAACTGTGTCGAGCGCATTTTCGGTATCACAAAGCGGCGGTTTGGGGTCTTCTCTCACGCTCCTGAATACCCAATCGAGACACAGGCTAAGCTGGTCCCTGCAATCGCCGCACTTCACAACTTCCTCCGCATCCATGACCGTACCGATGAAGCCTCGGATCTTGGGCAAAATTCACTTGGCCGCGAGCATTCCGGCAGCATTGACGGGTTTGTGGACAGCCCGGTGGAGCCACGCGAAGTCACACCTGAAGAGCTTGGGATGCATATTACGGAGGCCGAACGACACCGTGCATCTGCTCGCCGCGATCGTATTGCACAGCAGATGTGGGCGGACTATGTGGCATACACACAGGACGATGATTAAAATAGGTGGCACATTAAAAATGATATTGTAATCTAGTTACACGCAATTGTAAAGAGAGAAGCTACAATTCAGCATCTTCAAGAAAGGAACGAATGAAAGCCGTGCGACGGCTCTTTTTGGTAGCAGCAATGTAAGTTTGTGCGATAGCAATATCCTTTACAAAAAGCCGCATGACCAGCGGCTCTTCGTTCTCGGAAAAATCATCGTCTTCCTCCATCATCTTGATAGCCCGATCCCGGACCTCGGGGCTACCAACGACGTTGAGAGATTGGGCAACATCTCGAAGGGCTATCGAAATCTCGCTGGCAGCTTCTGCATTACGTTTGCGGCGGCTCCGAGGGCCTCTGTTCGGGGAGGACGGAGTCGAAGTGGTGGCAGGTCGTTTACGAGAGGACGCGGTGATAGCGGGAGTGCGCATGGGTGACGATGGAGTCAAGTCATCATCATTGAGCAAAGTCTAGAAAATGTGAGTAGAAAATTAGGTAAATGAATCAAAAGACGAACGTCACCCGAGATGTTCCCCGGCCCCATGTCATCGTCGGGACCTTGAGATGACACCGGTTGGGAGGGCTGTGTCGCGGACATCGCCTGAGTGCTCTGTGATGTCGTTTGGGACTCGCCGAAAGGTTGGGATTGAGTGGCGGCACCGGCATGGAATGCACCGGCTCCTGTGGCGACAATGGCCTAGATTATTCGTAGTCTGGGTGAAGCAACCGCTCCCCAAAATTCTTTCTCTCGCACACTTGTCTCCGTATATGTTTTTCAGGTGTCGCTGGGCTCTCTCGCCCAGTGAAAACACGGGCTCGGCAGGTACCACCAAAGTATCGCCGGGTATCGTTGAGTCATGGAAAGTCACGGAAAACCACGGTGTTATGATTTAAGATGAATCAAGATACCACACGATACCTCACGACGCACTCAGACAGCAAAAGTGGGAGCATCGCTCGGTAGACTGTAGTATCGATGGGTCTGTTTAGTCCTCGCCCCACCCTGCCGCTCCCCGGGTTTCTGCCCTCGCTCCGCCTCGCACCGCCCGCGTCCGCCTTTATCCAGCTATTGGAGTTTTCCCAGCCCGGGGGCACCAAATACACCCCCGTGGTAAGCTACAGACTCGCTGCTGCCCTCACTCACATATACGTTCGGTGAGGGTAAGTTGTTCTATTCATTTCACCTACAGTCCTAGCCCACATATAGTAAGTATAGTTCTAGCTACTCACACAGTGTACAGGTGAATAAACTCGCGTACAACTACGTTCTGTGAGGATCTAGGGCGTTGCATTCCCGATGACTGTATATTTCCACCAAAATCTCCCCCATTCCATTTCGCCCTCGATTGGCATCCAAAGTCTGCCCATCCTGGCCCATGACCCTGCACCCTACTCGTATTTAGGATATTCTCCTCTGAGTCGACGTGCTAATTTCATATCTTTGAGTTGGATGGTAACTCGCTTTGCGTGAATTGCAGCAAGATTTGTATCCTCAAACAAGGAGATCAAATGTGCCTCTGCTGCTTCCTGTAACGCTTGAAGCGCAGATGATTGAAACCGCAGGTCTGTCTTCCAGTTCGAGGTCAGGGTCTATTCGACAGCCCGAGTTCACATGTAAGAACCTTAAAATCCTGCGATATCTCTCGGACCAGCCGTTGAAAGGGAAGTTTGCGTATCAACAGTTCTGTGCCTTTTTGATACTTCCGAATTTGACGCAGAGCCACGGTCCCTGGCCTGAATCTATGCGGTTTTTTGACAGCCTGATAAAAAATCACTTCAGTTTTGTCGAAGGTCAGCGCTATTTCGACTGACCCCTGTTGCTGACTTTCCACTTTTGTTCATGAGTTGTTTGCGAGGTGCCTTTCCGCCGGTCGACTGTCGAGCTGTCTGCTTGGTGCGAGCCATTGCTTATGTACTTATATAGATATATGCCAACCTTGCGCAGCTTAAATAGAGAAACGGGTCCAAGTTTTTATCGACGCCCGAATGGTGACGATGGCGGCGGCGTTGTTCTCCACGGGTCCCGTGCCCCAAATGGTGCCAATTGGTGCCAATTTGGACGATTATGGCCGATTACTAAATTGGTTATGTCCCCTTCACCACAGACATTGACTTTCGACTTGCCTCCTGAGCCGATATGAGCCAAAAATTCGTCGGAGGTAAAACTGACCAACGATTCTGCCAAACATCGGGAGCAATGATTTGAACACTTCCAGCCAGGATCAGTTTGGTTGATTTTACGACCTTTGCTTGCGGTGAGCTCGGTGCAATAATTTGAATACTTCCAGCGATTTTTATCGCAACCCTTGCTCGCAGGAAGCTCGAGACAAGAATTTGATGGCTGGGTGGGGTGATAGCCAGTCTGATTGTCTTGATGGTATTTCTGGGTACATCAAGAGCTGATAATTAACTGTGGACCTATAGAAATATGCACCCAAAATTAAGGGGTTTATTTGCTTTGTAAATGGCTCCATGAATAAATAAAACGAGGGAAACAATCGCCACCTTGATTAAAAATTGATTTGGATCCCCATTTTCACAACAACAACAGTGCAGTAGCTGATATTTTTTTGGTTGCACATGTTGAGGTGTTTTCCCCTTCAAATTTCAGAGAAAGAATCTGCCAAAGGGTTGCCATATTCTGCCGAAAAGCACCTACAGTATTCCAGTTACTTTTAGTCATACAATTTCGAAATTTGATAATATATTAGGTCTGACCTTTCTGGACACCCATATATACTCAGAAACACAACTCAAGACAGCAGAATAGGAAAAAAAAGTTGCCCCCAAAGTTTGGACATGCCGGATGGCAATGATGAATTATTGTATTGAACGCGCAGTGGAGTTTCCACTGTCCATGAAGGGCGAAGATTTTGTACATGTGAATAACAGCTTTAGCTCACTATTTCTAAGTACCAGGAAATACAGATCAAGTTTAATCTGAAATCGTCGATTGCGGCATTGGTTTAGGCTTTGTCTATCAAAGTTTTTTTGAATTCAAACAATGTAGGGAAATTATTAAACACGGCAAGAGGTTAATTTGAGGCTTAAAATGGTGTGTGGAATGAAATAAATGCCGCGCGGCAATGGGCGTCCGGCACCCAGCCCTTTCCAACACCATAAGACCAAAATCTGCAATCAACACGCTCATATTAAGCTCCATCGACCATTCATTGACATTTCACTTGTCTCACAATAATTTTACGATGGAGTTGATTCAGCCTTATGGGAACATTCAGTCTTAGCCATCGCTGTTAAGTTCACTGTGTATGATTGTCAGCCAGGTTTCAATTGAACCGTCAAGATATCCACATCATTTTCAAGAAGCGAGCATAAGTTCGGATCCTCAGTCACAATCCATTGTGGCCACCGGCGTCTCGTTGGCTTGTAAATGTGGGACAGTGCTTCTAGCATTTCTGCCCTGTTGAAGATGGGTAGTTTTGACCGTTCAAAAACAACTCAAGTCACGGATACTCTGGATATTGGAATTCTCAGAAGCTCCCCCCCATCCTTTCGTCAATCTCTTCGGCCAATGGACAAGCCTGTGAATAATATTTCTTCCCTATGTACACATCGAGGATCAAGGTTTGTTCAACAAACAGTAGTTGGTTAGTCCCGCGCGGCTTGTGGCGGGTAGTTAGTACCGCGGCAGTACCCTCAACGAGGTGGACATGGCGGGGAAAATTCCCGCCCCACTCGGTGAGCGCCGTGTCTGTCCCGTTAGAGGCCCAGTGTGTGCCTCGACAGGAACATTCGTACCTGTTCACCCGTAAGACTGTCAGTAAAGGCACATTGGTTGGTACGATCGCCGCCCCATTGTAGACGCTCTGCATCGACTTCTCGCTCGCTCTGTTGATTCGAACCTGTCACGGGTCACCGAGGGGATTTTCGAATGTGCCAAATCAGTCACGAAATCCGCGAAAAATGCCCCAAAATCGCATTTTTGGTGCGCGCAGCCTGTAGGCACCGTTTAGTATTCAGGCACTCACAAAATGCTCAAGTTTGCCTCTGTCCACTGCACTTGGAGCCCACGTCCCTTAGTTGTTGCAGGGGAAAGTTCACAAAAATAAAGGTATTTCTGATCTGCACTGCTCTATGCGATTCTTGGCGCAATCTTCCAGTCTGAAAACCGTCGGAGCCGAAATCCCCGCTGAGAAGAAAACACGTTATTGCGAAAAGCTGTCTGCGTACCACTCCTGAGAATGCATGGGAGGCTGGGTTAAATTACGGACGTTCCTCCCCTGACACGTGAACGTCGCAGTCGCACTCGCCGATGCCGACATCCGCCAAATCCTGTCTGGCACAAAAAGATCGCCAACAAGGTCAGTTTCTGCCAGAATCTCTTGAAATTACATCCTAAATGGACCTTGATATGTTATCCACCCTTTGGCTATCACGGCCCATCTTCTCAACGCCCTGGGAGAGATCGCGATCGGCTACGATATTGGCTGCAAGTTTGGCAAGATAGTCAAGGTGCACCCAGCCCTCAAAGAGCTCGCCGCCGACAAAAACTTCCGCGCGCTAGTCGGCGCCTTCCACGGGCACGGGCACGGCCGCCTGTGCGGCCTCGACAACCTCATGACGTATGTCGAGGGCGTCGGACTTGAAGCGCTGGAAATCTGCGAGTCCTTTTTTTCCAAGTCAAACGCGTTGGCTTCGACAACTCGATACGCCAGCCGCTTCCACCGCGAGCAGGCCATCACGACGTACCTCAAGCACACCGATACATTCGAGACCTATCACGGCCTTTGTGAGTCATTCATCTCTTGTTAAAAAATTCCGACGCGAACTGACGAACGGTGCAAAGCACTCTTGCTCTGCAGCAAGTACAAGCGTGCGCTGGAAATCAGAGCAACGAAAACCACCCTGCATGCCACCATGCGGGAGCTCGGTGTGGAATCGCGGGACATGTTTGACACGTGGCGAGCAAGGGAGAAAACCCACCTGCGCACGCTGTCGAAGGAGCCCAAGGAGGAGACTCTCGAGATGGAGTACCTCCAGAAGCTGATAAACCTACGGGACGCTCAGTATGTCTTCTTATTTCATCTGTACCCTCCATTCTCACATGAAAATGCAGGGACCGCGTCGCAGCTATTCTGGGGGTAGCGACGCCGTTTGTCCCCTCCACCATCGCCGCTGGCTATGCTGAGGCAGCCAGCGCGACCCGACGCATCGAGACACAGCGTCGACATGCCCTCGAGGTGGAGGTGCGCGCGCGGGCAGCTGTACATGATCTCGAGTTGCGGCTGGCGATCACAACGCGCTGGGCGCCGGGGGATGAGAAGTGGATCGAGGTGGCGGCCATGCTCAGCAAGCGCCGCTACCAGCGGGCCCTTGATCATCTCCAGGGGCTCATCATCGCTCGGATGTTCGAGCTCGCGAAATGTAATATGTCGGGCACAGGTAATCTGTTACTGTCTCGTTAATGAGCAAACACTGACAATATTGTGCAGGCTACAAGCTACGGAAGCACATCGCGAAGTCGTTACAGGCACGGTCGAAGGCAATCAAGACTGCTATTGGGCGGTACAACGAGGCGGCGGAGGCCATGACGCCGCCAAAGCCGACGCTCGACTGGGAGGAGGTCGTTGAATACGCCTTCCTCGCAGACTTTGACCTCCTGCGGGAAGGGAGAGAGGACATACGGGGGGAGCTCTGGGCGCAGCCTGCGGGTCGAGCCGCCATGGACCAGCATTTCAAGCTGCTCTGTGCGGACGAGGAAATCCAGCGGCTCAACGTGGAAATTCGCCGCTTCGTCACGTACATGACGGACGAGGAGGCATTTCTCACCCGCGAGGAAGGTCGCCTTCGGGAGGAAGGGAGGCCGGGGATTGCGCATCAGGTACGCTTGGTACGAATGGAGCGCGCGCGCTTCACCGACCTTCACAATGCGCGCTTGCTGAAGCTCAGCAAAGTCCCCGGCTGCACCGCCGACATCCTTCCCGGCACCAGCATCTCCCGCGAGCGCCACACTCTTGTTGCCAGGGAGCGGGATGTGGAGATGCGCGCGCCTTCTCCACCCCCTGGCCCTGATGCGGTCGGGGTGGCGCCGCCGCCGCCAGAGGAGGAGGACGTGCCCAGCGATGACGACGAGGATGGGACGCTCGCTGATGCCTTCCTCAACATCATTCGTATCTCAGGCGACAACAGCGCCGAGGCCGAGGACAGGTGAACACTTTTATTTCGATAATCTACCTATCATTGCTGTATCTATATGATACCTTGTAACTCTACGGACAGTAATATACTCACAGAATATACTCCAATTTTTTCGTGAATTTATCTTGATTTTTGGGGCGGGAACGGGCGAGTTGGGCGGGGCGGCGGGCAAATTGATGGAATTGATGGGAGGTGGCGGGGACCGCGCTTAGCGACGTCGCCGCCGGACTTTGATGGCAGCGACGCGGGGGGTGATGGGAGAGCCGACGCCCCGCCCTCCGTTAGCGACAATTAGCGGTAAATTATATATTTCGGTGGTAAGCGAGGTACAATTAGGCGTATTTATCGCTCCCAAGCTGATGGACACGAAACGCCGCTAATTAGCGGGGGATATCGCATACATATCCCCCGCTAGTTAGCGGGCTTTCGTGGTAGGTATAGGTGAATATTGGATTCAAATGGCGTATATCCCACCAAATGGGGAAGCAAGCTTCCTCATTACTTATTCTCCATTTGTTTGTTATTGCTTGGGTCTGCAGCACCACGCGTGGTGTCACGTGTTACGCGAAGCACGCCTTTTCTTTGTCTCCTTCCTTATATATAAATACTTACTTGTTCGTCATTTATATATTGGTTCTGTAACAGAGACTACTCCTTCCTTCATCGCAAACAAACATGCCGGCGACACACCATCCAGTGGCAACACACCTAGCCGAAAGACTACGCCTCACGGACGTAGATGATTCTCCCTTGGGCACCGAAGATGCTGCTGCCTTTGCCGAAGAGGTACTTATTTCTTGCCGCTTGCGTATCTCCGAGCATGAGCTCGTTGCTGAAGTACGGGAAGAACAATGGCCGTAGTACTCCCAAATACAACATATCAAAGAACTAGGTCAATCGGACAACAACACAGAGTATGGGACATGATATATCAAAAAATTAGATCATTTGAACTATTATATCTAGCATGCGAACCATCCTACTGAAAAACAGTCAAATCTGAGCTATTAGGTCATCCCGGGGCCTAATAAAAAATCATATGATGCCATGCCCTCCGGATTTGCAATGCCAACAAAATGAGCATATTTGCAAGGAAAACAGTTGAGAATTGATCTCAGGAGAGCCATCCGACGGAAAATCTGTTTTTTTTTTAAAAAAACGGGCCGCGCCCTAAGTTCCGCAAAGAGCTGTAAATTGCAGTTTTGTCGCATCTGCAAGCGAGGGTAAGCTTCGATGAGCCTTTTAACTCAATATATTCACCAACTTCCCATTATCCATAAGAATTTTGCCATGTCACACGGTGTGTTGCAAATCTGAGAACATAGGCGCCTGCATATTTCTAATCCAGTTTCAAGGATATGAAGAATATTGAAATTGACTCAGAATTGAATGAGCTACAGCTGTCGTACTGGAAGTGACGAAAATCGAAAATTGATGCGCACCCTAAGTTGCGCAAATAGCAGTAATGAGCTATGCCTTGTAGATCCAATTGAAACGGACCATGTGCATGATAGAAAGATTCCTGCGTTCTGCGATGAGCACTCAGGCAAGGATCTAACCAAGAAAGACGACTTGCTGAGAGTTTTAGTCACAGGTTGCTCCAGTATTCAAGCAACCCAGCTAGATGATAATAATCAGAGTTCGTATAGGACCCAACACTTCATTGAATGCTCGCTAAAAACAGAGTGCAAGAAGCAAGACAATTCACCCAAGATAAGGATCTATGTTCGACAAGCAAGAAGAGTAAGTTGTGAAGGTGCCGAAAAGACAACCGCTCGATAAGATGGGGATCAGATCAAGTGGCTGAACGGCATCCTGGTGGGCAATGACCCGAGTGGCTACTACACTGGCTAGATAACACCATGAGTAATTCCACTTAAAACATTAAGTTGTCAGATTTAAATACCACCTGGACAGATTTCATGCTGCCCGCAGAGATTAAAGATTAATTACAGGGGGGTGTTGTGAGTCTTTGTCTGCTTCGGTGCTGAAGATAGAGAGGGAAAGGAGGAAGGCTCATAAAAGCAGGCCTCATACATCGGCGGCCAACTATGAGCAGTGGAAGTAGCTGTGGGATTGCTGCGATAAACTTTGTTGAATTCCCGATTGGTATGGGATTTCCTTGTTGGCTATCAGTACAGTCCACCCAGTTCCGTGATTCGTTTTTACTTCACAGAATTTACATTTACTTCGTCCAGAACCGAGGAACATAGATTGGCATTAATGAG
The DNA here is from genome assembly GCA_029378375.1 of Mycena olivaceomarginata. NCBI lineage: Eukaryota > Fungi > Basidiomycota > Agaricomycetes > Agaricales > Mycenaceae > Mycena > Mycena olivaceomarginata. Next base: position 35,403 of record JARKIC010002408.1, read on the forward strand.
TAGCAATACACTCTATACTTACACAGCATGATGGTTTACAAGTCCCCGGCTCCACCTGGGCTGCTAAATAAATGGCATCGCAACCAAAAGAATGAATCTGTACTTGAAATTTGGTGCTTTCTGCCTACTGGGATCTTGTGCCATCAGCAGGGCATCAGACCATCCCCGTAAACTTAGGGGTTCATGGGGGCGTAATTACGGGACGGGTTACAGTACGGGTTGAGGTGCAATACGTCCTCCCGTAACCATCTGTTCACGCGTAATCAAGGGTGTCGTGGAATTAAAGCCTACCGAGCCAAATTTTTATGGCCGACTGCTTGCCGGTGCTCGCCAATCGTTTGCATGGGCTTGGTGGTAGCAAGGTTCGGTCCGAACCTAAACCGAACCTGGATTGGACGCCGCGTTCAGGTTCAGGTTCAGCCTGTGCTCAAACCGAGCGCCATGTTCAGGTTTGGCGTTCGGAGGGAAGCCGTCGCGTTCGAACGCCGAACCCGAAAATAAACCTGAGGGACCTAATTGCGTCACGTTACCTGTAATTGCGAGTGATCTTTGGTGTATATCTGCATATTTCGTAGTGAATACTCTTCGGAAGTGGTTTTACTTCTCGGTTAAGCGAAATTCGGGATAGCATGTTGCCAACATCATCATTCTTGGTTTCCACAACTTTGTGTCACACCAGTGATTTGAAGTGATTTGTGTCGCCGGCCGATAATCCCGTCCAAAGGCCATCTGCGATAGCTTTCGGGCATCGCTCGATGAAATTGCACACCGAAAGAGTTTTCCCTCTTCGACATGCTTGAATCTTGCCGGTTTGAATGTGTTTGAACGGCGCGAAACGAACCTGAACGCGGGTTCGGATTCAAGGTATGGCAGTTGCCCGAACCAAACCCCCCATTCAGGTTCAGCGTTCAGGACGAGAGGCTCTGAATCTGAACCGAACCGAACCTTGCCAGCACTCCATGGGTGGCCTTTGTAAATGACTGTACACATGGATCCCGTCCCATTTGAGGGCTCCGGGATCCTCCTTACATGCGGGACAGGTCGTCCTGTAAGCCGAATATAGGCGTAGCTTTTATGCCATGGTTTGATACCCTAGCCATGAGATATGTTTATTTGAAGCCGACCTTTGTTGACCCTTGTGTAGCTGCAAGTTTGAGATTGTCAGCCGTTGAACTCTCTTGGGTTGTTAAATGAAGCTAAATGAAACTAAGAGAATGAATCCTTACACAAAACTGAAGCTTTCTGTATATTAGGATTTTGTGCCATGAGCTGCGGTTTTCGATTTGAAGCCGACCTTTGTTGACACTTGTATGACTGCAAGTTTGAAATTGTCAGGCTTTGAATTCTCTTGGGCTGTTGAATGAAGCTGAACACAACTGAGCGAATGAATTTATACTTTAAATCATTGCAGTCTGCTTACTAGAGTTCTGTGCCATGAGCTACCTAACAAGTACATCTGCAACATATTCCTAATTACATCTCTGTTTCATACTTCATAATAACCCAGGAAATTTGAGTCTGAGAAACTATGATCCAACTGAGCTGTAATATTCGTTATTTCTCAGTATACAACAGCTTTAAAATACCCGACTCAAGTCGACTCGTTCGACTCCGGAGTCCGCGAGAGTCGACTTCATTGAGTCGACTCGACTCGACTCAGTCATCGACTTGGGAGTCGACTTCACCCGACTGAGTCGGAGTTCGCGGCAACATTAATTCCAACCTTGCGCAAAAAACCGGCTGTCATTTCCTAGGTGTCATCAGGAACCATCATTCCCCTTTCCATTGAACAAATCCACTCGCCCAATAGCCAACTGGAATCATTATTTAGCAAACACATGGCCCGTTCCATGGTTACAGGGCACGTGCCCGTGACAGAGCGTATTGCGTCAGGAAAAAGTGAAATGCTCTAAAGTGCAAGTGATGGTTATGTGGGTCTCTCATGGTCTATGATGGTCTTTGAATCTTCTGGCCGGCATATCATTGTCTATTCAGGTCTTTTGTGGGCTTTACTGTACTATTTCGACCGTTTGTTCACGCCATGTCACCCGTCACCTCAAAGAGTTCACTGGGTCAGGTCTTCAAAATCCGGCGGATCGCGTCACCGACCGGCAAAAGTTCACTCGCAGTGTGTCGGAACGGCTCCGACACGAGGACAGCATTCCCATTTTCTTTTTCGCTGCCCTCGTAGACCTTCACAATATACAATGAAGGTCAAAAAACTCGAAAGGCACTCTGCTGCGGCAGCACTGTCGGAACGGTTCCGACAAGAGGACAGCACCTCCATGTTCTTTTTGCTGCGCTTGCAGACCCTCCTGCTGTTGGTGTCGGAACGGTTCCGACACGAGAACACGAGAAGGAGAACGAAATTCAGAGCAGTGAAGATTGAAGTGCGTCTCCTTCCTCCCTTCCTTTCTTCATTTCTCACTATTGCTTACCTACCTTCTATCCCCCAGACCCTCCTTCACGTCCGCCCGCCTGCTGCTTCATGTATCCTTGCCGCGCACGCTTCGGCCGTACATGCTTATCATTATTCGTCGTCTGTCTGTCTGTCTTCTTCGCTGTTGCTGCTGCCGCCGCCACTATGGAACTCCCAATTCCCGGTACCCACTGTGCTATGCTCGTTGTCGTTCGAATCGTAGTTTTTTGTTTAGCGGAGATGCCTTAAATTTTCGGAAAGTGTTTTCCATGGAAGTACTTCCGCAAAAAGTGTGTTCGTATCAAATGAAGAGGTTCAACTCAATTGTCTCAGAACACACACGGCCGGCCTGATCTCTTCGCCTCTTGGCCAATATGGATGCAGTATGATTGACGACAACATCTCCACGAGAATCTGAGATTCATTAGATTGTCCCGAAAAAAATTACCAGCTAAAAAAAGAAATCCAGATTTGAATAGCTTGAGGCAAGGTCTGTGCCGACGTGCTTTCTAATCGCCGCCGAATTCAATATTCAAATGGTGATCGAAAGTTCGAAATACAAGTAGCTACAGTGGTGCTCATTAAATGAACTTGTAGACATTGAATATAGCGAAATGTAGGACTTCTTGACACTTTTTCGATTTTCCAAATATGACAATTCACCCACAATCAAGGCTTTTATCAGCCTCTGAAAATGACCTTTTTTGGAGGTGACCGTGGGAAGAAACTGAGTACATAGTATTAAAGTGCTTGCTAAATAGAGCATGTCCACCCTTTGAACCATATCAATTGGTTGAGATTTGGGCTTGCAATTCAACGCACAAGTTGGTCATCCTGGCCAATTTTGATGAAAAATGCTCAAAAAATGGCCAAAAACAGCCAAAATGACCAACTTGTTACTCAATTTCTGAAGGATTGGCTTTATCAAACCACGCTGTTCCAATTGTGAGCATGGTCTATTTAGCAAGCACTTTCATGCCATGTACTCAGTTTTCTTCCCACAATCACCTCCAAAAAAGGTAATTTTCAGAGGCTGATAAAAGCCTTGATTGTGGGTGAATTGCCATATTTGGAAAATCGAAAAAGTGTCAAGAAGTCCTACATTTCGCTATATTTAATGTCTAAAAGTTGCTTGGGGTCACTAGGTGGCCCCAATGTGGTAAAATCTGTGGTGCACATTTAATGAGCACCACTGTATATCACACTTTATCGTGGTCTGCTGCCCCATCTCTCCAGAACTGAGGGCGCCTTTATATCACACCATTCTCACCCTGATGTTATCCTCAGCTGTGATAACTCGTAGTTGGCCGAGCTTAAATATTTGGCGATACCGTGCACCCACAGATGACGGTGAAGTCTACACGAATAAACATTCATTCACCCCCAACGATATCGATATCAGGCGGGATCCAAATTTAATTTTGGACTGTCACGCTCGGGCCACAAAAAATTCTAGAAGTTTAAGAGATCAGAAAACGTCTACCCAGCCTGCAAGGTGGACACGGGTGCGTGATGTTCGCGAGATTGTCTGCGGTTGATTCCAAGTCCGGCATTGAGGTCTCTCCGGAGCAACTGGCCATCTTGGTCATGCAGGTATGTAACCCGTTGACTTTCGGAGTTCATCGCCGGATGCATATCAGCGCTGGACGGCTCGGTAGACGCAGAGGCCCCTCCAAGGGTGGGAGAATGGTGAGTCTTTCCGATCTCCTCCGTCGTTGCCTATGAGAGAAAACCGGCGGGAAGATGCATAGTGGAGGGATAATGATGGGTGAAGGAAGGAAGGAAATTAGACAGACGACTCTTTTGAGTGGGTCTAGAGCGCAGGAACCTTCACCACATGACAGTGCGGCACACGAAGCGCTGAAGACGCCTAAGGTAAAACTGTGATGCCGAATAAAAAATAACTGCCTCGAGGCAACCAAGACAAAGGAACACAGGGACCAAGGGAAAAAAGGGGACAGGCCACGACGTCAATGTCATTCGGCATCATCGACGACAGTCATCTCGGAGGCTCTTCCCGCAGGCTCAATCTACAGAGATCATTCTCGAGTTTCTTTTAATCCTGGCCAACATCCACTATTCGACATAAAATACTGGCCTTCAGGAAAGTGTCGCTTGCTATATTTGGTTAATCCCCCACGCCCGGCGAGTCGTCCGAGGCCGCTCCCGCATTGTCGGGCTAGTCACATGCCAATAGTCTGTGTGCTCGCTGAACGAAGCGACCAAGACGCGGTATTCGGCATTCATATCCAAGCTAGCACAATCGCCTGGAGAGCGTGTCAAGGTTCGCTGTCGATGCAAGTTTGCGGTACGTCCTTATCCTGAGCACGCTGTCTTCTAGGGCCAGAATGTCGGACATCGAATGCCGATTCACGTGGAGGGTGGTAGATGGGTTGCAACGGCTGTGGTACTGATTGGCGCGAGGTGCACACCTTTCTTCTCTTCCTGTCCCCACTTACTATGCACTCTCTTCTCCTGCAGTACGCGCGACCATGCTGTCGCTTGCAGAGTTTGCGCCCAGCATCCCATTTTTTCTCCAAGTCGACCACCGCACTCTTTCTTATATGCTCTGCATCCGGCGGCCGCCGTCTCGAATTGCGAGGTGAGGGTTCTCGTCCATGCATAAAACCAAAACTATCGTCTTGTTCAGTCGAGTTCGGATGCAACACAGAGAAATGTAGAAGGGCGCTCATCAAGCCGTTCTGGCTCCCGTCTCGTCGATATAGTTATTCATTTCGGATTGGCCGTAAGAATGGCGAATATTCTGTTTGAGTGCCAAAGAGTACAAATAACAGGAGTGGAGGCGAATCAGACTATTCAGATCGGTTTGACAGTCGAAAATTGGGAGAAAATGCAAAGTTTTAGCTGTGAAAACTGTGTTACCTGGCTGCGGCGTATTGCTGTGTAGTTTGGCGACTCCGAAACAGCTATGGTGCGCTTCACTTAGTGGCCACTACTTTGTTACAACCGTTACTAGTCACCCAAAAAACTAGATATTTCTTATCCCTGTAGTAAAAGTGCTCCTTTCAATGCGAGGAAACTTTGGCGGCTAGAGGGATTTTTATTACACTCAAAATTGAGAGAGTTATTCTTTTGGGGTCGGTCAAATTGGGACTGTACACTCAACTGCCTTCCGTACCACCCAAATATCCTTGTTAGGCCTGTGTATAGTATTGTATTACATGCCATGGATGAGATTATGACTCCAATATACAGAACTCGGACTCTGTGGCCCTCTAGATTTTGTTGAAATCTACTTATACAAATGATAGCGGTCGTTAGCGAGCCAATCAGGTTATCCAGACAAACGTCAAAGACAAACGTCAGTGACGTACGGGCACGGGCTGCTAAGGAGATTGCCGCTTTTGCGTGTCCATTCTCTCCCTCTCCCGCTTCGTCGACGCCAATGCGTCTTTGCTCTGGGACGCCCGTTCCTCACAGCTAGACATCCCAGACATCCCTCTTACATTCTGAAATCTTTGACTGCTCGGACAGCCGCTCGGATCTCTCCCTCTCCCGCTTCGTCGACGCCAACGCGTCTTTACTCTGGGACACCTGTTTCTCACAGCTAGACATCCCAGACATCCCAGACATCCCAGACATCCCAGACATTACTCTTACATTCCGAAATCTTCGACTGCTCGGACAGCCACTCAGACAACCACTTTGACATTCCCCCGCGACATCCACGACGACATCTACAGGACATAGTTAATTCGCTGTTCTTTTGCAGTAAGTACTGTAGAATGTAGTTCAGCTAATGAAATTGTCTTTCACTATTCTGTGTGCATACCTGTGAGGCTCCTGAGAGGATGGCTCGGTCTCTTCCGCAAATCCGTTGTTTTTCTGCCCACACGGTTTTTCATGCGATCTACAACAACTTTTTGGCTCTGGCTCTGCATTCTAGGACTGCTACAACTCCTCATGTACGTTCATTCCAGTGGCTCCAAGCACAGAACTCATTCGTCGATTATAGGCAGACTCCTCCACCTACAGCGTCTTCTTCATCGCTTGCACATCGTCGTACCACTGGAATCCGACATGCACGCGACAGTATGATGCAATCCCCATCCCAAAGTCCCCGGCGGCGACGTTTGGAACACGCAGGCATACCTAGCCCGCTGCGGGATGCCAGCAATTGTCTACATTACCCGCCGGCGGAAAACCCGAATGCTGGGTCGTCTTCGGAGCAGGAACACGCTGAATTGAGGGAACTTCAACGTGAACGGCATGCTGCATTACAGGAGACCCCGAGTCGCCGTCGCCGACGAATTCCTGGGCAAACAGAAAATAGGGTGCCCTCGCCAACACCAGGTCCTTCCCAAGCTCGGCAGCAACAGGTATGGGGCTCTCCCAATTATTTTTATGGTCCCTGACGGATTGCAGAGACCTTTGGGGCTGGGTACACCACCTGACTCGCAGGGTTCTGCTCCTCCGAATCCTCGGTCTGCTGCTCAACAGCTTCGACGCGAACGCGAGGCAGCAGCGAAAGCGGCAAGAAATCCAGCTTTTATGGCACCTAACGGATTGCAGAGACCTTTGGGGCTGGGTACACCGCCTGACTCACAGGGCTCTGCTCCTCCAAATCCTCGGTCTGTTGCTCAACGTCTTCGACGCGAACGCGAGGCAGCAGCAAAAGCGGGCCGAAAATCCAGTCGTACCTCGACCTCTGCGTACACCTCCAAACCCACAGCGTTCTATTGCGCAGCGGGCACGACGTCAGCAAGAGCGGGAACCCCGGGCCATCGCCCGGCTGCCTACTCGCCCTGCAACTGAGGAAGGAAGAGTACGAGCTCTACCTCGGCGGCGGGAGCAGCAACGACAGCAGCCACCACCAGGTAAGTGAATCATACATGCAACGTCTCGGAATACATGCTAACATTCCCCTTCACAGCACGAGAGGTGCCCGTTGCACGGCGCCCATATGTAGAGCCTGAAAAACGGCATGATCTTGGTCCGATGAATGTCAAGTGCGGGCACTGCAGTGCTCTCCATTGGCTTGCAGAGAAGATCGCCAAGTCGTCCGACATCTCCCCTCAGTTCGGGATGTGCTGTAATCACGGGAAGGTCAAGTTACCGGAACTGAACCCGCCGCCGGAAGCTTTGCAGCGGCTCCTTCTTGACGACGGTGCACAGGGCAAAGAGTTCCGTAACAACATGTGGCAGTATAACATAGCTCTGTCGTTCACATCCCTCGGCGTCACAGAGGACGAATCGGTGAATAGTGGTCGTGGTCCACCAATATTCAAGATCCAAGGTGAACTATGCCATCGGGCCGGTGCCCTCATTCCCACTCCCGGCCGCACTCCATCGTATGCCCAGCTATACATCTACGAGCCGCATGCCGCCTTGGACTTCCGTATGCGAAACAACACCAATCTTCGACGAGATACGATGGAGGTTCTGCAGGCTGTCATAACTTCAAACCATCAGTACGCCGACATTTTTATGCATGCCCATGAAGTCCTCAGTCAGCATCCGGAAACGGAAGAGGCTGAAGTCAGACTCCGCGTTGCTCCGGGAGCTCACAGGCGGCGCGGAAACCTCCCTACTGCCGACTAAGTGGCTGTTATCTTGCCAGGAGACCAGTCGCAGATGCAGCCGCGGGATATCATTCTCCGGAAGCGTGATGGCCCTCTTCTGCGCATCAGCAACCTTCACCCCGCCTATACGCCTCTCTACTATGTCCTCCTGTTTCCTCACGGGGAGAACGGCTGGCATCCGGATCTGAAGCAGAATGACCCGGATAAGGACCACCCCAAACGGATATCACAGACCAGATACGTGGCGTACAGGATACAGGTTCGGGAGGATGAGTTCTCGACTATCTTGCGTGGAACCCGTCTATTCCAGCGCTATCTGGTGGACATGTGGGCTTCTGAGGATCAGAATCGACTCCAATACTATCGCATGAACCAGGGCAACATGCGAGCGTCCCTATACAGTGGTCTCGAAGATGCGCTTCATGCGGGAGACGGCGAGATGGATCTCAATGAGCTTGGGCAGCGGACGGTGCTCCCTTCGAGCTACATTGGCGGACCACGTCACATGGGTCAACGGTTCCAGGATTCAATGGCTATTGCGCGGTATTACAGGAAAGTCGACATCTTCCTAACGTGCACAACCAATCCTAAATGGCCGGAGATTACTCGGGAACTGCTTCCGGGACAGGCGCCCCATGATCGTCCGGAGCTGGTGTCGCGTGTCTTTCAGCTGAAAAAGGAGGCGATAATCGAGGACATCTACAAACACGGAATTTTCGGGCGTGCAGTTGCGTATGTTTACGCAATTGAATTCCAGAAGCGGGGACTGCCCCACATTCATCTCCTCATTTTTCTGGAGGGGGGACAGAAGCTGCTGACACCGGAGGATATCGATTCTGCCATTTGGGCACGGTGGCCGGATCCCGACACCCAGCCAATGCTCTTTCAGACAATCAAGACTTGCATGGTCCATGGGCCATGCGGCGCTGCAAATCCGAGAGCACCTTGCATGGAGAATGGCAAGTGCACCAAACGCTTCCCTAAGCCCTTTCAGGATCGCACCAGCATGGACGACCACGGCTACCCAAACTACATGCGTCCGAATGATGGTCGTGCGTACGATGTCGGAGGATACATGGTCGACAATTCCTGGATTGTTCCATACAGCCCTTATCTCTCGGCCAAGTATGACTGCCATATCAATGTGGAATGTGCTGTTTCTCTCGGGGCATTCAAGTACGCATTCAAATATATCCACAAGGGTGGGGATTTGGCTGGCATTGAAGTCAATCGGAGGGACGAAAATCAAGAGGTGGATTGAGGGGCGATACATCTCAGCTTCCAAGGCTGCTTGGCGGATATTTCACTTCGACACGCACGACCAGGTGCCGAATGTTGTTCGCCTCCAGGTAAGTAGATATCACAGATGCTTCTCAATGGTTCTGAATTAAATACTGTTTTAGATACATCTACCCGGGCAGCATTTGGTCACTTTCAATCCGAACGAGGATCCTCAGGAGGTTCTTCAGCGCGCAGCTGGAGAACGTACCTGCTTGACTGCATTTTTTGAAGCCAATGCGGACACCGGTGCGCTGGGTCGTGAGGCCAGGAAATACACATACCAGGAGTTTCCGCAGCATTTCACGTGGAAGAGCGGGAAGGACGAGAAGAAATGGGTTGTTCGCCAGAAGGGCTTTGCTCTTGGCAGGATGTATTTTGTTCCGCCCAACGCTGGAGAAAGATTCTATCTGCGTACGCTGCTCACCGTCGTCAAAGGTCCCAAATCTTTCAAAGACCTTCGGACCTACAACGGTATTGTCCACGACAACTTCCTCGATGCAATGCATCGCCCGCGGACTCTTAGAAGATGACGGCGAGTGGCGACAGTGTCTTCAAGAGGCTGCGGAGATGCAGACCGGGAGCCGGCTTCGACAGCTCTTTGCAACGTTGCTCCTTTTTTGCGAGCCAACACGACCCGGTGCTTTGTGGCAGGAGTTTCGCGCCAATATCTGTGATGACCTCCGCTGGCGTCTTGAGATCATGGGGAGGGCGTCCCACAGAAAATGATGCTTTCGACTATGGCCTTTTTCTGCTCAACAAGATACTCAACGAGCAGAGTCGAAGCCTGTCAGATTTCCCCTCCATGCCAATGTTCCAAATTGACTGGGATGCACATGTTGACAACCCGCTGATTGCTGAGCAGTTGGACTACGACAAGGTTGAGGAGAGGGCGAGGGCTGAGCACAATATGGCTTTGTTGAATGAAGAGCAGCGCGATGCGTTCGACAAAATCATGGCGTCGGTGAACGACAGCCTGGGAAAGATCTTCTTTCTCAATGGTCCAGGCGGAACAGGGAAGACATTTGTTTACAAGACCGCTTGCCACCGAGCGCGGAGTCAGGGCATTATTGTCCTTTGCAGCGCCTCTTCGGGAATTGCAGCTCTCCTGATGCCCGGTGGTCGCACCTCACACTCTACCTTCAAAATTCCTGTTGACGGGCTCAATGATCGGTCGTACTGCAGTATTCCGAAGAACAGTCAGCGGGCAGATCTGCTGCGCAAAACACGGCTGATTTTCTGGGATGAGGTGGGAATGCAGGATAGACTGGCAGTCGAGGCAGTAGACCGAACCCTCCGTGACCTCCTCAACGATCAACGTCCTTTTGGCGGGATCACTGTGGTCTTCGGTGGCGACTTTCAGCAAATCCTCCCAGTTGTCCCAAAAGGGTCTCGCGAGCAGATTGTTAATGCGTCCATCCAACGTTCCCCGATTTGGGAGCATGTTGAACTGCTGATTCTGAAACGGAATATGCGCTTGGAGTCCGAGGGTCAGTCCGAGAGGGAGTTTGCATTGTGGCTGTTGGATGTCGGACACGGCCGGCACCTCGATGATGATGGCTGCATCAAGCTGCGACCCCAGATGCAGGTTGACAGCCCGCATAATCTCATGGACTTCGTGTACCCGGGAATATCCAATGATCCACCGCCGCCGCCAGAATACTTCTTGAACCGCATGATACTGGCACCTCGCAATGCAGACGTCTCAGAGATCAACGAAGATGTGTTGGGACGCATGGCAGGCGAGCGGCGCACTTACTTCAGTGCTGACAAGATGGTGCAAGAGGTCGGAGCAGATGGCCAGCTTGACGGAGATGAACCGCCTGTCCCTGTGGAATTCCTTCGCTCAATCAATAACGCCTCTTTGCCACCTGGAGAGCTTGCTCTGAAGGTCGGATGCCCACTCATTCTTCTACGAAACTTGGCCCCGGCCCGCGGACTTTGCAACGGAACTCGGATGATCCTTCTTCGAATGTCGGATCGAGTCTTAGAAGTTCGACTGATTGGCGGGGACCACAACGGCGAGATGGCTCTCATTCCTCGCATTACCTTGACCCCGACCAACTCAACTGAGTTTTCTTTCCGATTTAGTCGGCGCCAATTTCCTGTCCGCTTGGCTTTTGGTTTGACCATCAACAAGGCTCAAGGACAATCCGTGAAGTTCATTGGTCTCGACCTCCGTGTTCCCGTTTTCTCTCATGGACAACTTTATGTCGCTCTGTCCAGAGCAACTTCCGAGCTTCGTATTAAAGTCCTTCTTGCAGATAATCCTCTTACATCGTCGACAAAAAATGTAGTGTATCCAGAAGTGCTAATTGACTAGATATTGAATAGGACACAAGGAAATCACAACATTGTACACCAATTTTCCTGGCACCAGTCTCAAACAAATATTCTGGCTCCCGCAATTCTTGATGCAATTCGGATTGCTCCGTGTTCCGTGTTATAAAATCCCGCCAAACACAAAAAAAAATCATCCTTTTTGTTTTACTGCCATGCCGTCTGGAGTTTCGCTCACTGGAATGGCTTACATGACCAACCCGTACCGTCAAGGAGGCTCTAAGACCTGGCAGTTCGATGCCACCTTCTTTTTAAGCCGCAAAACGGAGGAGGCTGACGGGAAGGAGATTACCGAGGCCACGTCTGCGCGTCTCCGCTACTTCAATGCAAATGATCTAGCATTTGGTCCAGTCGGCCTATATGTCGTCCATGCATGGGTGAGCAAGTTGCAACTATTTATATGTGGTGAAGCTAACACCGGCCTTAGGTTGGGCAGACCGACCCCGGTTACAGCTTGGGCGATGCTGATACATCTGAGTACGACTTTGTCGGTGACATCCAATGGGTGAGAACTTTACCTGTGTTCGGCAGTTCTCTTTTAATGGAATATAGCTCATGCCTCTTCACGAAAACATCATCGTCGAGGATGGGGATGGAGACACGGACATAGCAAGCTCAGACAACGGAGAACCCAAGGCCAAAGAGTCCCAGGGGATGATGCCCCGCATGCCAAAGGTCGACACCGAAATACCGGGCCTACATTAATTTCTGTGGTCTTCCCTTCAACAACAACAAGAAGGCCGGAAAGTTCGACATCGATTGCGAGCAATATACCCAAATTGCCAAAGGTGGACCCACCACAGTGTTCCCTATGTCGTGCTGGATTGTTGACTCCCCACGCTGGAAAACCGATGCCAAACCTGTGCCCTATGGCAATAGGTTCATCTCGGCCTCTGGATTTCTGGTCGGAGTTGAGGATCGTACGGTTTCGGGTTCTGCGCACAAACGGCGGTTCATCATTGATGTTGACAATGTTATTTATCTTGGTGCGCCTCCAACGACCGCCCCGGCTACCCCAGGTGAGTAAATTTCGCGATGTCAACTATAGACAGCGGAGCTCATAGTGTCCCTCAGTTTCGTCTTCGTCGGCTGGCCAAAGGAAGCGACCGCAGCGGGACTTTGACGGAACCCCCGACTGGGTGAAGCGTCACAAAAATAAATCGAGTGGGCCGTCTTTCTCGCGAGCATAATCTTTTACTTTCAATTTTCAAACTACACTCTTTCCAAAACAAAAGATGCCTAAATCTCATTTCATTACTTTTCCGTTTACCTTACCTCAGTTATGGCCTCATACTCCTATAGCTTCACTAATTTTGACAACTTGAATACCAGTCGCACTTTCCAACTTGGCTTTCGAATTGGTGTGATCGACCCGGGGTGTGACAAATCCAAGACAGACTGTATATTTTTGAGTCTCAGATGAGTCGCACTCCGCCCTTGATGTAGTGTAGATAGGACATCTTTATTCAATGACTCTGGTGCCCAGTATTTTTGTTACTAATTCCCTTGAAGTAGCCCTCTGCCTGGGTGGTGTTAAGCCAGAGCGTCGAACGGCGTAAACGGTATGTGACATTGTGTGACTGTCTAGATTTCGGCCGAAAACCATTTATGCCGACACCGTTGCGAAGCACGGGTTCATGCTAGTTTACAAGAAATGTACGAACATTTGTCAAAAATATACTGCAAACTGCATACCTGCAGTCTCATTAAGGGGAGCGAACCTGTTCGTAGAGACGTTCTGGTCACTCCAGAGGGGGGTATGCAGCCAAAATTTCGGCCTCCGGCGGGCTTGGGACTATGTAGTCAACTTTAGGTGGTGGCTAAGTGAAGCGCACCATACAGCAGTCATATTAGAGTATCTCCCCAGCCAGATGCCATCAATTTCTGAGCCGAATTGACTGCAGTGTGGTGAAAAGACTGTGTTGATGTGGGAAGACCTCCCAGCGACGGTGCTCAAGACTAGCGACAAGGCGACCACTCAGTACGAGCTCTACTCAATAACTATAGCGCTGGAACTCCCCTCGTCCTGCTGGTGGGGCACCACTGGTGCCACGGGTTGAGCTGCTGCCGAATCCAGCAGCATTGGCTCACCACTATGATAATAAAGAAATTCGTATTGCGAGATGAAATGGTAGGTATGAGAGCACATTGAAGCTAACGGCTATACGATAAAATAAGATGTATTGACATGGACAGAGTGCCCGTTCGTCGCCAGAAGTCTGCGCCTGCGTCACTTGCTCCCATTGCTGAGTGCGGCAGGTACCGAGTTCCTATTTGTGGGCGTCGAGACCACCTGCTCACAACCTGCTCATGAGCATCGGGCCCTGAGCATGGGCGTGAGACACGGCGGCGGGGGAGGCTTCAGATGGGACCGCACCGGGGTCAGTGGTGCGGTACGCTCGGCATACGCAGGTGCCGTCAGCACAAGCACTAAGCGGGGGCGGGAGGGAAGCGGAAAGAGAGCCGCGCAGGGAACGGGAGACGAGAAGAAACGCGGCGTCCCTCGTGCCCATGCTCACGGTCTCGCTTCAGCGGTGCTCCCCGAGTACCATGACTGCTGCTGCGGGCAACTTGGTCAGGACGCGGGGACAGGGCGCTCTCAACCAATTGTGGAAGGGTGAGCACTGGATTTAGCCGTTGTTTGCCTCAGCAGTGAGACGCAGCGAGTAGGAATGGCCCTTTGCAACGAAGCCGCTGAGTGCCCTTGAGCTTGAAGTGGGGATGCACCTCAACGTCGAAGCTGTACAGGCGGCGGCCGAGGTGCTCCGTCATCGTAAGCGGACATGCAAATATTGTGGCCACTTACCCCGAAATCCACTCCCTATTCTCTTCCTTTCCACTTTTTTATCTCCTCCAAACTCGCCAACATTTGCGGTGGAGACGCTGCGCATGCGGGAGTGCAAAGATCCGCTCTGGTCTCGGTCAATCTGGAGGAGGCAATTCTGGAGGGCACGGCCCTGGGACGACTATCCCTGCAAGAGGGAGAAGACGGCACTGTACAACGAACCATGTGAAGCAGCTACCTAAATATCCTAACACAATAGGAACTTGCGAGAGTCGTGTATACTACGCATGGTCTGATAAATTAACAATGGCGCCTGTATAGCGTCCCGTAACCATGTGTCAAGTGTGCTTCTCTGCCACCCCTTGCTTCCTTACTTCTTCGTCGTGTTCTGACACTCTTCTTGATCCGATTCCGGTGAGACCAAAGAGGCCTGGAGGTCCGGATGGTTGTCGCCGCGAATCTTTCTCTAGCTAGCTCTGGATGTCCGAAAGGAGCTTCAAATCTTCGAAGTCGCTGTTCCTGCATGGCCTGGTCTTTCCACAAAAATCAGAAGGACCCGACTGCAGGAAATCCTACGCACTCATTCATTCCCAAAATTGTAGTCACGTTCAGTGATCCTATCGTACCATCAATGGTGGTCGAGAAAATGTCAATCTGATCCGTCCCCCAAAGCATCGGTACAAACTCCACCGACAGGTCGCTATGTGCATCGTCTGAAGGCTCTGGGAACCAGTTATAGTACCTGATCACACTAGTGAGCCCCATTGAACGCGCACATGAGGGAAGGACGCGCCAATTAACATTGGATGTCAAAAACTGGCCCATGTTTTCGGGGTGTGCGGTATTCCATGCCAACCCCGCTTTCTGTGTGGGCTGTGAGCAGATATTTTTGGTGCAGTGAGGGGATCATCACTGCCCTCAAGCGGCGCGAACCAGGTGGCGATAAATCCGGATGGGAGGGTATATCATTCATGCTGAAGTCGCGACAGTCCTAATTATTGCACGGGGCTTTTTGATCTATATAAAACTGACCAAGAAAAGGATCCGAAAGTGTATCCTTCATGTGGATGGTTGCTCTTTCAATCACTCTGTTTCGTCGAAACCTGCAATAGCGATGGGTGAACTAATCCCGGAGCGTTTCCCATAATTTGGATGGTCGTTGCCGCTGCGATATATTAATCAATTGATATGCTTTGCACGCCGATAAACGGCCTCACCGGGTTCTACTTTGTTCACCGTGGCCGTCGAAACCCCGAATGCTCGAATTGCTTCCTCATATAGATGTTTAACATCGGCGGGAACTTTCGTTGGAGGCGGAGGAGGGTGGGTCGTGCTTGGGCACAACGATGGCGATATGGATAACTTAGTGTCTTCTTCCAAAGGTAATGCCTTATGTGCCAGGAATGCCAGTCTTCTGCACAGAGAATATTGCTACCGAGCTTGGTATATCAAATGGAAGCCCCGGCACTTTGGTATCAGTTATATTTGAAGAGATCGAGGTTCGACGCTACCCCATTTCTGCATGTGTTGACTGAAAAGTATTCTGGGGACAGTTTTAACAATCTTGCCCAAAATGGAAGGTTTCTCGGCAATCTCGACAGGTGGCTGTGAATTTTTCACAGCCGCAAGTGTTTTGTTCAACTCTGTTCAAGGCTTTCTCAACAGAGCGGTGGTTTGACGTACAATTAAAAGCTCCCGGAGCACTGTCAACCCTTCCCAAAGAGCTGTGGACTTGAGACTCTGGAGCTTGAAGTCTCCCTGAATATGGAGTGTGTTTCTCAGAATCTCTTAACCACAACACATATTCACAGCCAAGTATCATGCAGTTGCAGCAGTTGTGTCTTCCATATATTTGACCTCAAATGCCTTCCATGGTCCCACCGTGGCACAAACAAAGCAGGTGCACAAAAAAACATGGCTATACATCAGATGGTAATTCTATATTTGGTGATTACATAATGCTGTACGGTCGGTCGGGGCCCTTAATTCAAAATTGCATCATGAATTTTCGGACTAATCCGGCATCCCGTGGGGAAAACCATACCGAGTATCTTTCTGAGTTTTGACATGAAAAGTCAAGTATCTAATATACAGGTACAGAATAAACTACGTCCTAGCTACTGCTTAAATATTGTAAAGTGAACCGTGGTAGATAGTCAATACATCTTCTTGTGTACAATTGAATTCGTACGATGTGGGCGAGGAAAAAAAAATGGCGACAGCCCTAGACAAAAAAGGGACAGCCAATATGTGGCCGATATTCGGTCCAATATCCGACCAATATTTGGCCAATACAACGTATATCCACATACGCATCAGATTCTTTGATTCCATCCACGGACATTTCTTTTTGCCGCCACTGCGTTTTATTCGACTTCATTAACGAACAATTAATACCGAGCACCTCCCAATCCCTATCATCTCACCGATAGTGGACGCCCGGACGTTTGTTCTTGTAACATAATAAAACACTACCTTCATACCATTCATTTCCCTCCTACCTCTCTACCGACCTCCTTTCCCATTCTCCCCTCCTCTATCCACTTCTTGGTTACGTTCTCCTCTTCCTCATATCCTTCGCTCACACCCCCTTTTATCATTCTAAAATCCTCCGACCACCGACCCTATTCAAGAACCCGCTCCCCAGATTTATAGCCCTTCCTCATCGCAACTTTGTCGTTCCCGCTTCATTTCAGCCTGCCCGTAATTACCCCGCTACCTCTTACAACTCTGAGCCACGACTATGCTTTCCCCGAACTTGGATGATGAACTCACTTTCCTCGCGACTGCCGCACCAACCAAGGTGGACAATGATGCCAACGTTCTCCATCACCAACTGGTCACATCTCCGCTCTTAACATATTCTACATTTGAACGGCATATGGCCGAATTCCCGTCTCGTGGACTCCTCGGAACCAGCGGAAATGAGCGGGTGTATATCAACACCAACGCAACAAACAGCACGGTGATATGTGGCATCCAGGTTTGTCTCCTCCATTGGCATCCATTGGCTTCAGCTCTTCACCGATTTTCAGGGGTCCGGCAAGAGCCATACCGTCTCTTGCCTGCTCGAATGTGCCCTCATTTCCGATTCGCGCATCGGAAAACTTCCAGAGCCTTTGAGCGGCCTTGTGTCAGCAAGTTCAATTGTTCCATGGATACGTTGACCTTAGTACTACCTACAGCTTTCACTTTGATGAGCAAGACACCGGTCGCCCCTGCGAGGCGGCCTTTCTCTCTTCACAGGCCGAACATCTGAACCACGTTTCTCTGCCTCAAGTTGTGGTACTTTGCTCGTACGTACAATTTCCCACCTCGGAAGGGACCTCATGACCCCCACTTGGAAGGCCCAGCAATATTGTTCGTCGTCGCTGGGCTTACGCCTCGCAAACGCACCCCATCAAACACGGCAATCTACGGTTTCCAGTGCCGTTCGCAGGTTTAAAAAATTACAGTTACCCTAGATACTTCCCTATTCACATACTGGATGGTTTGGCTGACTTTAATTGGAGCTATATGGTCTCTGGTGAACTTGGTGGGTGAAATGGGTGATTTGCCAGTAGTTTGACAGCTTTTGGTGGTGGCATCAACATGAACAAACAGACATTTGATCCCCGCCACTTGCCAGTCACCATTTGATGAGCGCACAAGGTGGTCGACAGCCTTTGGCTGTCTTCCTCCTTGTTTCGGCCGTCGACCACCTTGTTTGAGCCGATCATTTCCAATGTGGAAATTCGGAGTTAGAGCGTGCACCTCCCAAAAAGGAAATAAAAGATCGAAAGATTTTATAAAGAGTTTGATAATTCTTGTACGCTGCTGCGCGAGCTTGGAAATAGTTTTTCCACCAAGTTTGCAGGAATTTCGAGCAGCTTCGCCTTTTCTTGTGGTTCCATCGTGGCTGGAGATGGCGGAAGGCGGCCTTGGTGCGCAAAAATGGGCTGTCGGCGGGCTTACGGAAAAATTCGTAAGTCACAGCTGTCACAGATCCCCATACGAAAGGTTCAATTCATAGGCGAGTCACACCCCAAACGGCCCTACGAATTGAATGAAATGGCACAGTATTGAAGGTATTTTCCCCCGGCATTGAGCCAACACTTGTATAAGGAAGCAGTCGAAGGCGAGTCGAGGCGGTCAGAGTCGGATGAAAAAAGTAAAGTAAAGAGATCACGTGGGAGTGGGTCACATTGAAAATTGAGCTCGGCCTCCAACGGACCGAGAAAGCTACTTAACAACGACGAGACCGCATAATAAATTGGCTGGCTCCATCCATCGACAAAAAAAAATGGAATTGGTTGCAGAGGACATCATGAAGGTCGAAGTCAGCATTGATTCTTCCAGCTCAACGGCTGCTCATTTAATTTGACCAAAGGATCACGCGCGCTACACCTATCCAGTCCCCCAGTCGGGATTCTCCCAGTGGTCAAACATCACGATAGCCATGCGCGCCAAGCGAGAGAGCAGGCAGGAAGCAGTTCTGACCTACTCGGTTGCCCTAATCATAAAATACTCAAGATCAAGTTCCAATGAATCAGAGGAAGAGGGGGCCCGATGGTTCCTCGACATAAAAGGATCCCGTGTTGAATGGACTTTCAGCGATTCCTTCTCAGCTAGGCTCATAAGTCTCGCGTTTCAGGTGATCGAGGATCTGCCTGAGGCCATGAAACAGACATGCTACAGTCCGATCTTGATTGGAACACTCATAACTCTGTTTCTAGAAAGAGCGTTTGGAGAGGAGGGAATTCGAACCCTCAAAATGATGGACCAGGCCGAGAACCTGAATCAGACAGTAAAAACACTTCATTTTGTGCTTGTGAATGAACTTGGTCCTTGCGGAGGAGAACAATACGAAGGGCTAGGAGAGGAACTGGATGGAGAGGGCCATTTTTTACCATTACCCCCCGGAGTCAAAGAGCGTCAGATATGCTTCTGGGGACGAGACCGAAATGTGTACATATTTGTGCCCCCTGCTGAGTTGAATTTTGACTAACAGAAAACAGCACTTCTGGATAACAGGGCTTCGTTACCATCCCTCTGCCCATCAGGGCCTACTGGATTAGATTCAGAGTCAAACTCCGGGATATAGCATCGCTTCTGTTCAGGGACAATCAGGCTGATGGTGATTTTTGGGAGGACAAGCGCGATCGGAAAGACGGGGGGTCGGACGAATGGACCCATCCCCACGGATCGGAGGGTGATGGTGATCCTTCCGAGAACGAAGAGAATGGTATTTATGAATTTTGTGGGTTGAATTGCGGGTAACATGCACCAGATGCAGAGGAGAAGCACAACGGAGAAGAGCTCCCTCAGGAATCGGATGAAGAAGAAAATCCCCACGGATCAGACCGCGATGGTGATCTTTCGGAGCACGAAGACGAAGAGAATGGTATTTATGAACTTGACGGGTTAAATTTCGACTAACATGCCTAAGATCAAGAGGAGGAGGACGCCAGGGAAAGGCTTCCTAGACCCTCAGATGAAGAGGACAATCCCCACGGATCAGACAGCGATATTAATTCTTCGGAGGATGAGGACGAAGGGAGTGGCATTTATGAACTTCATGGGTTGAATTGCGACTCACATGCCCCAATTGAAGAGGAGGAGGACCCCGGGGATGAGCTCCCTGGAGAATGGAATACAGAGGAAAATTCGATATCTCTCCACGGATCAGACAGCGATGGAGATTCTTCGGAGGATGATGACGAAGGGAATGGTATTTATGAGCTTCGTGGGTAAAATTGCGACTAACATGCCCTAGATGAAGAGGCGGCCCCCGGGGAAAAGCTCCCCGGAGAATGGAATGCACAGGAAAATTCGAAATCTTTCCACGGATCAGACAACGATGGAGATTCTTCGGAGGGTGAAGACGAAGGGAATGGTATTTATGAACTTCGTGGGGTAAATTGCGACTAACATGCCCTAGATGAAGAGGAGGAGGCCCCCGGGGAAGAGCTCCCTGGAGAATGGAATGCACAGGAAAATTCGAAATCTTTCCACGGATCAGACAACGATGGAGATTCTTCGGAGGATGAGGACGAAGGGAATGGTATTTATGAACTTCGTGGGTCAAATTGCGACTAACATGCCTCAGATGAAGAGGAGGAGCAAGACGCAGAAGACCTCCGTAGGGAATCGGATGAAGAGGAAGATCTACACGGATCAGACCGCGATGGTGATTCTTCGGGGGACCAGGACGAGGAGAATGGTATTTATGAACTTCGTGGGTTGAACTGCGACTCACATCTCCAGATGGAAAGGAGGAGGACGCTAGGGAAAGGCTTCCTGGACCATCAGATGAACAGGAAGATTCAAAATCTTTCCAGGAATCAGAGAGCGATATTAATCCTTCAGAGGATGTATCAGATGAAGAGGAGGATAACGATGAACCACATAGAGATGAGGACAATCCTACTGACGCCCGGTCCACTATTTCATCTTCAGAGGCTCATCCAGGCGGCGAAGTGGTGCCGCGCAGAAGTGCCCGGCTTAAGTCGTTGAAGGCGAAAACAGCGTAGAAATAACATAAACCGTCCCCTCAGAAATAAGTTTAATTCTGATCGAACCCCCTCGTGCATACCCATCGCCTTGCGGCCTGGCCACCAGCGTTATACAGATCAGACCACCGCTGGTCTCCCCATACCCAAGGAATATACTACGGCGGTCTCGGTCCTCTTAGTGTGAAATGAAGCAGGGAACAAGATTATATATAATACGCGTGTTCTGACGCGCGGAGCGGCGAGCATTTCCGCTGCTATTTGGACCCGCTTCAACGTGGTCTTCTTGGGCGCAGCAATGCCTCTGGACCGCAATGGAGGGCTTCCAGGTCCCGCGCCTAATGAGGACTCCATTTCTCCCTCCGCACCACCCGATCTCTCCAGAAGAGATTCAAATTCTTCTTCATCGCCGTGAGCATGTGCTTGTCCGATGCCTACGAACATATATGGCGGTCCCGATGCACTTTTATTCTCGCCCCTAAATATAGAGTTCCGCCACAGCCCCTCCAACGAGATGCCTATGTTCATACCGGACCTCCAGTGGGTGGCTGTCCCAAGCACAATCTAATCTACTTATCTACAGCGTTGACGCGCACTCGACCCTCGCCGCTAATGCGGCTCGCTTTTCTCGTCGCCAGGGCTCCTCGTTACACCACCGCATGCGCAGGGCCCCAAGCCGAGGCATCAGCTCAGGCAAGGCATCAACACAGGTCTTGGGTTCGACCCCCACGATGGCCGCTCGGGTGCGAAAAAAATCAACGCGACACCGGCCATGATTCGAACCCCGACGTTTCTTAGCTTGTACACCCCTGATTTTTGTGACCGCGCGCGCGTAAAGGGGCGTGGGAACGAATTCAAACTCCGTCGATTGTATAATAAGGTCGACCTCCAATCAATTGTGCCCCGTTAACAACAGACTAGGTTACACAGAGTCACAGGCTTATACCGACTTATACGCGACTTACAGAGCCACTATAACCATATTGTAGACGGAGCCTGGGGTCTCTCAGCATTTTAGAACTCCGGCCTAATACGAGCAATGACATCGTCGATAATATTGCGGTATGTGGTCGGCTAATGTTGGAATTCAAGAGCATCGAGGAGTGGCACTAGAACTGGTTTTCTGCGTCTGGTGTTTACACAGACTAGTTGTACACAAATGAATACAGCTTTCACACGGACTATTCCCCTTGTGACGAGAACCTTGGAAAATATTCAGTAAATTGTATGCAAGAAAGGAAACATATCCACCCTGGAGATCTGCAAAAGCGAGCAGACACGCCGTATCCTCCATGATGAAGTGATTAAAGGCAAGAATAGTAGAGGTAAGTTTATCAGTGTCGCGGCTAGCACCAAAAGTTCCTGTAAATTTGTTGACAACAGAGGTAGCGCGCAGAGGTTCGATGAGGGTAGGAACTCGCGCCGTCTGCAGGGTCGTCCTCTGTAGTGTCCTCCGACGAGGGGTCTTCTTCCACGATCATGAAGCCATCAGAGACAGAAAAGTCTGAGCGTTTTAGTTTTTCGGAAAAGAACAGTTAATCATTGCTACAACTTACTAGCCAACTCAGCAAATCCTTTTCAGCAGCACGAGTAAGAAAAGCCTTCCTGAAATGCTCCAGGCGCTTCAACCTAAGTAAATCCCGGCTAAGAATTGATTTATTGGCCGATGGGGTGATGTCGACATCACGACCCTTCCCGATGTCGATAACCTTCTTGACGACATAGGATTGGGGGTCGCCATCGATCTTGAACTAAAAAGCAATTCAAGAACACGTCGGAGTGGATACTGATGCACATACCTTATGGACATCCTTGGATTTGCCCCGGTTGCCCAAAGACAGGATCAATGTCTTGGTCTCAATTGCGCCGGATCGAGTCATATCATCTCGGGTGAGTATGTGCTTTCCTTCTATACCTTCAGGTTCGCAGTAGATAGTATAGAATGCTATCTTGAAGGTCTCTGGCTTCTTCTCTAGCACAGAATAGTCCTCGTCCAGGTTGAAAGTTGAGGTCAGTGTAGAAGCCGTGCCTGACCGCCATTAGATCCGCATAAAGAAGGGGGGAAAAAGTGGAAGATTGCGTACTTGTTTTAGGACGCTTGCTGGGAAGTGAATGCGACCCCCGGGGTCTTTTCCGTTTCCCTCCGATGGACTGATTGTCGTCATCCATCATAGAGGCGACTCTTTCAATATACTGCAACGAAAAAAGTCAGATTCAGAATCAAGAAGAAAGCGTGAATGCTACCAGCTTTTCCTGAATGTGGAATTCAAAAACCATCGATGTTCCCTTTGGGAGCCTCAGCTTGGCGTCTACGTTGACGACCGCCCGATCTGGCCTTGCTTGATAAAGGTATAGACATCTTGTACAGTCATATCCTGTGTTGACGGGTCCATGTCGATGTTGCCGGAGAATCTTAGGCAGCACTCATCCCTGGAATAAAAATCATAAGCTCTGGCAAAAGAAATGTTTGAGATTGACTGACGATTTCAAACTGAGAGGATGATCTCTCATTGAAGTCCACTGGGCGTCGTATTGCGCCATGATCCTTGTTTTGATGTCTATGAATGTATTGAGTACTCGCACTGACTTGAGCTGTCGGAATGAAAATGGACTTGCCAGACATCGGAGTCTCTCCGGCCAATAGACTTGCCCATATCCTTATCCTTTGCCACTCCACGATGGGGCTGTACGATGAGGGTCCAGGTACCCTTCTGGTTGGCACTCTTGAGGACCTCAAGTTCTTGAATGGAGGTATTGGCGCCAAGCGGGTGATTGCTGACATTGCGCAGGGGGCGCCCAACCGACTTCTGCAACCTCTCAAGTCGCAATTGGCGAGAGGCGATAGCTTGGGGGTCCCCGAGTCCATTTTCCTCCATTTCTAGATCGAATAAGTCTTCTGAGCATGAATGCGAGGATCTAAAATATTTACCAAGCCTTCTGCAGCTCCCACACATGCTATGCTTCATCGTGGTGCCGCATAGACCGGCTAACAAGGAGCTTCGAACGATCATACAGCGCGAGCTCAGCATTCATACCATTTGCGACTTTCCCTCAGAGCTACTGGCCAGAACAATGAAGTTGCTCGCTTACTTCGACATCCTGCGCGCAGGCATGGTCTGCAAACTTTGGAACACTGTTGTCCGGGAGGACCCCGAGATCGCAGAGTTACTGCACAAGAGGACTTGTCGTTCTATAGCAGGTATGTATATGTATAACCGTTGCGTTCATGTTCCCACCGCTCAAACTCCTTGCAGGTCCTTTCGAGCTTTGCGGAGAGACGGAATCGAGTGAACCCGTGGTCGTGAGCATTATTCACCTGAACACAAATCTGGATTCATCGGTTGCGCAGGTCCATCCTGCACTGCAGCTCATGTCGTACTGCATGGGGCAAGAAATCGAGACCGCAGCCATCTTCCGTCCCGCGACTGAGACCGTTACTCATCCGGACAGCTTGCAAAAATTTCCGATAATCGATCTAGGAATAGCGCACGACTTCGCTACTCGCCCTACCGTGACACAAATGTTCATCAAACCACAAAAAGAGTTCAGCGGAACGGGTCCTGGCAGGTCCATTTTGCGTG
This sequence comes from Mycena olivaceomarginata, assembly GCA_029378375.1. Taxonomy (NCBI): domain Eukaryota; kingdom Fungi; phylum Basidiomycota; class Agaricomycetes; order Agaricales; family Mycenaceae; genus Mycena; species Mycena olivaceomarginata. The sequence goes on from JARKIC010002408.1 coordinate 59,840, forward strand.
CGTCTTATACCCGTTCGTGCGACATTTCCGCCCACAACTGCTATCGTATCTCAGGCGAGAGTTACCAACACGCGGGGCGTCACTGTTCTCGATGTTCTGCAGGCCATTGTCAAGAGAGTGCGTAGTCACTTATTCAATCCCCGATTTCGGCATGAAGGTCACGATCCGCCTTCCAGATGTTTCGTGATTGACTCGCCGGTTCTAACGCTGCCTCGTACTTCCGATGGGCTCGTCACCGACGACATGGTCGATCAAGCTTTCCAGGCAGCCTTCACACCAGAGGGGGTGAGGCGAGGGAAATGGCTGAATAAAGCGCATTGCCTCGAGGGATTTAGGTGCGTCGAATACTTGATACCTCTCAAACCTTCCAACATCCGACAGGCGCTACGAGGGACTCGAAGCTGTCCGGAAGGGGCTCCGAGTGAACGCTGCCGTGGTCCTGGGCTCGCAGCCCTCTGAGGACGAGTTTTTTTGGTCCCAAACCGGACTCCGAGTAACCATCGATCCACTATCTTGAACTGGGGTTGAAACCAGCAATCCACTATCTTTAGCTGCGTTGTAACCATCGATCTACTGTCTTGAAATGCATTGACGACGTTAAGATAATTGGTGTATGTGCAAGGGGATGATGACCTTTTTTCTGCGAAAACAACCATTTTCAAACCCACGGACGCTGGGTGTTAGAAAACTGGAACTAATTTATGTGAAGCCTCAAGAATTTTTTTCTCTCTCTCTCTTTCGTTTCCGATTTCTTTGTCGCAACTTCCACACCCTCCCTTTGCTTTTTTTTTTGCAGAAGGTGCGTTACAGCTTGGGTCATACCACCCGCGTCGCGTCTACATAACGGTCTCAGTCGCGGGACGGAAGATGGCTGCGGTCTCGATTTCTTGCCCCATGCAGTACGACATGAGCTGCAGTGCAGGATGGACCTGCGCAACCGATGAATCCAGATTTGTGTATCAACTCTCAGGTTCTCCCATAATGTTCGACCCACGCGCACTCGGACGGCTTGAAGCTGTTTCTCTCAATTGAACCACCAGATCGACGGCCACGAATCGCCTCCTCGGCGCTGCGTGTTACCATTCCATTATTGTCGGCCCGCCCGGCAGCTTGACTCCCTCGCCATCCCTCACTAAAACAACCATAACGTCCACCGTGGTGTCCGCCTCCCCGCCGCGCACTACGACCTTCACGACCACATCTTAGTGCTCCGTCTTGCTTATACGCATTTCATCTCCCTCAGGCGTATCTCGAAACTCTGTCAGATCCCGATCGGGAACCGGTACTTGACAGATACGAAAAAGACCCAGATGCAGAAAATATGGAATTATAAGCTCAATTTCGATGTATTTGATTCATTTTTTTTTCGTAGTACACTTAAAGAGACTATCAACAATCCTACATACTCAAAAAGCCCCACTCCTATCGTTGGCTAGCATGAAAACAGGAAACATGCCAGTAGGCGTATTGGATGGCGACCTTGTATTTCAGTAGCTCAACAAAATTGTGGAATCACTCCTCGAATTACATTGGTTCCTACTCATATCGGGAAACAAGTTCCCATCTTTAACTGCGGCCCGCGACTCCGACGTTCACCGGCACTTTCCGCTACTCATCACATCTCAGGGAACCAACGTAAGAAGAAGCGCAAAAGCAATACTCAAATCATAGGGCCGCGGGGGGCGACTGTCTCGGCGGCGATTGGGCTCCATCCGCTCTGAGAACCCGGCAATCACACCGGAAAATGTGAATTCTCACCCGAGCTGACAACGTTGCCGAAACCGTTACTTTAAGCTGCAAATAAAATTTGGGCGAAAAACGTGTTGGAAACCGAAAGATTCAGGAAAGTTGAACTCCTTACTGAAATTATTAGATTAGACTCATGTAAGTTTCATCATTTCCTTTCTCATAGTAGTTATACACCTAATGCACTTTGATAAGATGCTTGAAGACCGTGAGTTCAGGATGGACGTACCTTGAACGTATTCCTCCCAAACGCTATCGTCGACTATGATTGTCTGAGTCTCCGGGTTCCATCCTCATCCCGACATGCCTCTGAAGCCTTTGTAGATAAGGTACTCGGCCTTCTCCTACTCCCCAGGATTAAATGCCGGGCAGAAACGCGACAGGGGGACTTACCACGATAGCCATTTTTGGACGGATTGTACAGGTAAGATTCCGTGCCGAACACTTTGTCACATTCCCTCTACCCTAAATTACAGCTACTACCTGTACATTTCGATTTTGGCAGGGCACAGGTAGTCACCTGGTACGATCAAAAATTAGCATGGTGCTTCGGGGGCGTTTTCGTTCGTTGCAAGGAGTTATCGGACTGCTGGACGGAAATCGTAATTTTATAAATAGGGTGACTCTTAGGACGTTATCTTTTCATTATGTGTTCGGCCAGAACCGGATGCCTCATCAATTGAATTTCTTGCTCGTGGGGCGCTCAGCATCAAAATCCTCGGTTAGAAAAGCCAAACAGTGTATATGGCCCTGTCACAAGTCAAGTGCCGCATCGATTAAATGCCTTGTGCCAACAATGAGCGGAGGAATTGGGGTCCGGGGATAAGGGGGTCCGACGCTCCAGTTGAAATATTTAACCGCCCAGTACATACACTGAATTCTCTTCGCTTCTGAATACTCTCCGGACCGGATCCATACACTGTTTATAATCACCAAGCTAATGCCTGCTTGCCCCAAGCCCCTTCCCAGGTTTGAGATCGGTATTAGGTTCAGTTGTTGATAGTCTCGCATCAGCGCTGATGATTGCTAGGCGAGAATTATGTATCAGTTGCTTCATCTGATGGGTGAGGGTTCCTATGGTCAAGTGGCGGCTGCTGTGCACAAGCCCACACGGTCGCCATGTTGCAATCAAGAAATAATTCCCTTTCACCATCGCATATTTTGCTTGCGAACTCTACACGAGTTGAAGCTGCTGAGATTCTTCTCCGACGCCGGTGTCAATGAAAACGTGAGCGCTCCCTCTTTCTTACATAGAGCTTAACCCATCCCATCGCAGATCATCTCAATTATAGATATCATCAAACCGCCCACCCTCGATTCCTTCACCGAAATATACTGTACGATCCAATTGCCTCATATGGCTGAATTTTGAATCCTTTAGTAGTTGTTCAAGAATTGATGCAGACGGATTTACATCGGCTGATCTACACTCAAGAAGACCTCACCGATGACCACGTCCAAGTATGCGGATTCTTTCAGTATATCTACACGATGCAGTTTCGTCCTCATCCTTTTCCCTTGCAGTACTTCGTCTACCAAGCGTTGAGGGCCCTGAAATTCATCCACAGTGCGGACATAATCCACCGCGATCTTAAACCAGCCAACCTCTTGGTCAATGCAAATTGCGATCTCAAAGTCTGCGATTTCGGTCTAGCGAGGAGCATCACCACTAGTTCAACTGGTGGTGGTCCAATGTCAGGAT